>JASDQU011311082.1:0-25112 GCA_032191745.1 Picea mariana | reverse complement strand
CCAAACCAAATAGTTAATAAGTTAATATGTTGTATTAACATTTCAATTCCGTGCTCTAGGACATCCTTCATTTCATTTACCAGATTTTTACTTCATAGATATAAATTATTTAGGTGATGTATACCACCCATGATGATAGAAACGTGGAGACCCTGATGTGTTGCAAGTTCTTAAGCTCGGTAGGGCCCCTCCTTGACAATGTCAACGGGGTGTTTGAGCCCTCTGGACACCCCAGCTGTTTAATCGAGCGGAACGAGGACAAATGGGGAAGGACGTGGTTGTGCTATAGAGGATCCGCAAAACAACAGATGTGCAGGAGGCGTTGCAGGACTTGATAGATTCCAACGAGACTTCTAAGAAGTTGAATCATACCTTTGGCAACAACTTCAGAAGGAAATATAGACCTCAGCTCGTCATGGCTATGGCCATTCCCTCATCAGTGCGCGGGCATCAATGTCAGTGCGTTTTATGCTCGTGGCAACACATTTATAGCAGGCACTCGAGACGCGGAGCTAAATTGCAAGTAGCATTCAATATCCAATCCCTCTAAAGCTCAAGGTTCTTAACTATGCAATGTCCCAAAAACTATAATAATTTATATTAGTGTGTTTGTTAGTTGTTTTATAAAATGGTTTTTTTTTCTGGAATTTGGTGATATAAATTTACATGAATCACTATTTTTTGTTTTTCAAAATTCATTTTTGAATGTAGAAATGGATTCAGCATGCTGAAAAACTTTCAGGGCACTCGGATTCTATAGAAATAATCACTTAAATCTACGAATTCAACAGTTTCTCGCTGGATTTCAGGCAAATATCCCCGGAAAAAATCTTCATTTCGTAGAATCTTTATTCTACAGCCTATATTAATCCTTGTCTTTTGGTTATTATAGTTTGCTAAACAAAAACTTTGACTCAAAGAGTTAAAAAATGTATGCATATCAGTCCTTGCATTTTGTAATGACAATCAATGGGATAGATAAGCAACACAACTCTAGAATCAACTCTATGTAGCACTGTTTTTTTTGTCATTCTATTGAGAAATTATAGCAAAATTTGATTTGCCTTTTGAAAGCCTATGTAATTTTCTCATTTAAAAATGTGCCACGTTCTCGGATCTAGAGCACGCAGACTTACTTAGTGCAGTGCAATTGCAAAAACCATGTAGTTCAATACTTCACAGCTAAGCTTTCAAGACTTACCATGCAGTACCAAAACCATGTTGTAGACTGCGCGTTGTGATGATAACACTTATCAAAGTAGTTTCTTGTAATAAATTAACAGTGTGCTACTTTTAGCAGATAAACTCGCATGTGTATACCTTCAGTGCAGATTCAAGAACTTATAAACCTACTTAATCTTGCACAGAAATAGAGAGATAATATTTTCACAATGTTTGCAAAAACCAGAACTCAAAAATACTCATAAATATATCAACACACAAATACTTAATATATTACGAACTTGGATGTTGCGCGTTGTTTACAAAGTACTATGCAGAGCTTCGACTCTGTGAACTTCAACAAACTTTCAGAAACAAATCTTGTGCTCTTAAAATTCTCTGACTCTCTTCATAGTTGTTGCTCCTCTGTATTAACACTCTCTATATATCGACTCTTTATAGACTCGGAAATATAAAGACTAATGCTGAGACTTCCTGTAGAAGCAAACTGATTCAAACATTTAAGACAACAATAAATACAACTAACTCTATCTGAATAATATAGCTCGAGAAAGTTTAAAGAACGGCTCATTAATAATGTTCCTGCTTGTCATTCTAGACTATAAAAACACGTTTGTTTGTCGTGATAGACTAATTTTGGCGTAAACATAAAACTCATGACTTATAATTAATATCTCCAACACCCCTCCTTAATTATAATTAGGTGGGATTACAAGACACAAAATTTACATCAAAAACTTTAGTTGACATGAACTATCAAATATTTGCGACTGTGTCGACTCCTAAATAACTGCACAGATTATGAAATGCATCTCTTGCAAAGATTTTGTAAATATATCTGCAATTTGTTCTTTAGACCTATAAAATTCTAAGCAAGTTTCTTTGTTATACACCAATTCTTTGATGAAATGATACATTGTATCAATGTGCTTGGTTTTCTTGTGAAACACATGATTCTTGGATAGCGCAATGGTGGAATCGTTATCACAAAACATTGTAGTTGGTTCTTGTTGTTCCTGCAACAAATCCTTTAACATTCTTCTCAGCCAAACAACTTCACAAGTTTCTCTTGTAGCTGTGACATACTCAGCTTCAGTTGAAGAAAGAGTCACAGTGGATTATTTCCTTGATTCCCACGACACTATACAAGTTGCAAAATGAAATGTGTACCCATAGGTACTTTTCCTATCATCTATGCTACCTCCACAATCACTGTTGGTATATCCAAAAATTCTAAAATATTCTAAAGTAGAATATAGAATGTTAAAGTCTTTTGTTCTATTCACATATCTCAGAATTCTTTTACCTACCTTCCAATGGGATTCTTTGGGAGTTTCCATGAACCTTGAAATCAGGCTCACTCCATACATAATATCAGGCCTTGTTGTTGTCAAATACATAAGGCTTTCTACCAACCTTTTAAACAGTGTGGGATCCACTTTAGATCCTTCATCTTCCTTGCTTAACTTCAATCTTGATATGACAGGTGTTGGGGCTACTTTGGAATTTATCATGTTGAATATTTTCAAGATTTCGCGTGCATATTTATATTGTGAAATAAATATACTAACTTTGGGCTGGTGAACTTCAATGCCCAGAAAATGTCTCATAAGCCCCAAATCAGTCATTTCAAATTCATCTTTCATGACTAACTTAAATGTTGGATTACTGAGAGGGGGGGTGAATCAGTAATAGAGCAATTTAATCATTTTTAAGCATATAATCCAAGTGTTATATCAATGTAGAATTATAATCCAATAAATGCAGAGTAAATAAGAAATGAACAGATGAACAATCATACACATACACAGTACACCAGTGTTTTTACGTGGAAACTCAAAGTGAGAGAAAACCACATAATGTTTTTTCTTATATGTCTTGAAGATTTAAATTCATTAGAAGCACCAATTTCTTTTGTTTTCCAGTTGCAACTGGAAGGAGGCTCCAACCCCCTAGTTTCTCAGGCTACAACCTGAGAGAAGCTCCAACTCCCCAATTATGTGGCTACAACCAGAAGGAGGCTACAACCACCTATGTTCTCCGGCTACAACCGGAATGTGGATACAACCAACTGTCATTGCCCCATCCAACTACCCTGGCGTATAAGTAGAATGATGGAACCACTATCACACTATCACTATGAGATATACTATTGTAAACCTGTACCAATCAACCTGCACCAAACAACCTGTACCAATAACCTGAACCATGCATCAACCTGTACCTCAACTTGTAATCAACCTGTACCATACACAAGTGCATCAACCATGCACCAACCTGTACCTCAACATGTACCATGAACAAGTGCATCAACCATGCACCAAACCTATACAAATAGCATGTCACAACAACATTTACAAACAACCTATCACAACAACCTGACTCATCAATCTTATAAACCATATTAGATCTACTAACCAATATCAATCACCAAGACAACTCTCAAAGATGTGCATCAACCAAGAATAATACAACAACTCATAATCATCACAAAGATCAATATGTGCTTCTAATAATATACCAATACAAGTATGCTACATCATCCATAAACCATGTGTCAAAAATACTACTAACAAGTTCATCCAACAATGTACCAATCATGTATCAACTACTCATCAACTATGACTCATCAAGATGTACCAACATCATCAACTATACACCTCATGTATGTGTCAACTCATCAACTACTTGTCTCAACCATGTACCCATCATGTACCTCAACCAAAAGCCCTCATCAATTTCATCATCAAAATCTGATTTGTAACTATGTAATAGACCTGGTGTATCTGATCACATACCTGCAAACCTTCCTTAACTTTAACAACAAGAGACTAGCATTTTCATCAAACTTTTCTTTAGTCTCACATGACTAGTTTTGGATTATTCAACAACCCTAACTTGAAATAATCATAACTATGTACCTGTAATGAATAAAGATCTGAAAATAGTACAAAATGTTCTTTAGTGTGTTTTATGCAATTCCACCAGGTTTCACTACTTTGAACCTCTCATAAAAGGATTTATAGCAAAAATGCCATACCTTGTTGAATTTTGGCTTATTCTAGAGAGCGAACTTGTAGAGTGTGTCCCGCACTGAATGTTTGTTGTATGGATCTGAAAATTTTACAAAGAATACTAAAGACTATACTCTAACCAATACCTTTGGTCTTACTTAACTTGTATCTGTTATGAGTAAGTTATGATGTTTTTACCCGAAACACTTGTTTTAGACTAGTTTCAAGACTAGCCACAAACCCTATTTTCCACGGAGTGTAACTCCAAAAATACAATGACCCACAAGATGAAATTCGTACCACAACTACTTGTATATGTTTTCTCAATGTCCTCTCAATTTCACAGTGTGAATCATTCTAGAAAAAAAATTATTGCGAAAATGGTGAGATGACCTATAAATAACATACCTTATAAAGCATCATCAAAAGAATTTATCCTCCCTTGAATTTCAGCCTTCTTTACTTCACCTTCTCTCTGAAATTAGACTTAGATATCATTTGGTTACCTCAGTAACCTGTAGATATTCAATATGCTCAAGTGTGATTAAAATGAGAGAGACTTGTCTCTTATTTATACTTTCATGTAGCTTCCTCAAGGGGTTACCTTTTAACCATCTTAACCCACTTTCCTTATTTTAGGGTTAACCAACTTCTAACCACTTGTCCAATTAGAAATTTATCCATTAATTTTATTATTCAAATAATTTATTTTTTATCCATTTTGACTTATAGTACACTCATCACTTCACTTTACCTCAAGGGGTTACTGTCTAACAATCTTAAACCACTTTCCTTATTTTAGGGCTAACCCACTTCTAACCACGTGTCAACTTAGTAATTTTTCCATTAACTTTATTATTTAAATAATTTATTTTGTATTCACTTTGAATTATAGTACACTCATCAATTCACTTTATTATTTAACTTCTAAAAATATCTTAAACCACTTTGACTGCTTTGACCTTTTGGGGCTTTTAGATGACTCATCAGGGTTCTCCAACTTCACATGGCCATAACTCTCTAACCATGAGGAGTTATGTGACGTTTCACATACCACTGGAAATGGAATGATATGTACTATCCATATATAATATTATTACCTAAAAATATATCAAAACTCATACCGTTATCCATTAAACAAACTTGGATCCATTACCCAAACCTGGGTTCTCCAACTTCACATGGACATAACTCTCTAACCATGAGGAGTTATGTGACGTTCCACATACCACCGGAAATGACATGAAATATACTACCCATCTAGAATAGTCTTACCTTAAAATATATTAAAACTGATACCATTATATGTGAAACAACCTTGAATCCATTACCCAAACCTTTGTGCTACCGGAATTCACTACCGGACTTTCTCCAAGGGTTGACATCAATCACTAAGGGTTGACATAAATCTACAATATCACTCTCCAATGGTTTAAATAAATGACAACCAACAATCCATACCAATTGTCCATCAACCTAAGCCAACCGTCTAACAATATCCCCCTTTGGCATTGATAGCAACACCAACATTGATGGCAACACTTAGTCATGATAACATTCATTCATATGCTCCTCATCAATGTTTATATCTCTCCCCCTTTGACATCAATGGAAAAGAGTATCTCCCTTTGGGGCTACTCCCCTTGACTGAAATCTCCTTGGGGTTGCTCCGCCTGTCTACATGCCTTTGATTTTCCTTTATGTTTATAAGCCTTTGATTACTCTCTCTCCCTTCATATGAATAATCTCTCCCCCTTTGACAAAGAGTATCAATCTGAATTCATATTGCTCATTATTCCCTTGTGACAATCGCTCCCCCCTAGAACCATGCCTCTATGCTTTTTCTCCAAGCATTTATCTTTGCATATGATAAATCTCTCCCACTTTGCCATCAATGGAAAAAGTGTCTTTCCATCTGGGGCTACTCCCCCTAACAGAACTCTTCTTGAAACTGATCTCCCAACCTGAATTGTCCTATTTATGGTGCTTCCCCGTGTACATATAAGATAAGCATTCAAAATCATTCATTTTGGAGTAGAAATTACTCTGATTCTTTGGCAAAGATACTCAAAGGATTCTCTTGGAAGCAGTTTTGTAAAGATCTCCCACTTTTTCTTTTGTGCCCACATATTCAACTCTGATGTTCTTCTCTACAACTTGTTCCCATACAAAGTGATACTTTATTGGAATGTGCTTCGTCTTGGAGTGCATCACCAGGTTCTTTGAGATACTGATGGAGCTTGTATTATCACAATATATTGGAATTGGATCATCATACTCAACCTGTATATCTTTCAAAGTTTGTTTCATCCATAGAACCTTTGTACAACATATTGTTGCAATATACTCTGCCTCGACTGTAGATAAGGATACTAATGATTTTTTCTTGCTTAGCCATGATACTAAACACTCACCCAAGTAGAACTTTTCTCCACTGGTGCTTCGTCGATCATCAATGCAACCTGCCCAATCTGCATCTTTGTAGGCAATAAGTGATAGATCATTTCCTTTTGGATACCATAATCCAAACTCTTATGTTCATTTGAGATATCTGAAAATCCTCTTTAATGCTAATAAATTTGATTCCATTGGTGCTATTTGAAATTATGCCACCTATCCAACTGCGTGAATTACATCTGGTCTAGATGATGTCACATATAGTAAGCTACCAATCATTGACCTGTATTTACTCTGGTCTATAGACTTTGAATCATCATATTTGCTCAACTTGAAATTGGTTTGCATAGGAGTGATAACTAGTTTTCAATCTTCCATTCTGAACCTCTTTAGAATTTCTTTGATATACTTAGTTTGAGAAATAAAAATCCATTGGTTTCTTTGACATATCTGAATAACCAAAAATAATGATAGTTCTCCAAGTAATGACATTTCAAATTCATTCTTCATACCCTTTGCAAATTTTTGGCTTAACATTCATTAGTACTTCCAAAATAATATCATCAACATAAATTTCAATTAATAAGATATTACCTTGAGTTACCTTGATGTAGAGGTTGTTCTCTGCGCTTCCTTTCCATATTTCGTAGGGATTTTTGTCATTGTTGTTTATGAGCATTGATCTACTTTGAATGTGAACTGATGTATGCACTACATGTGTCCAAAAAAGATCTGTCAATTTGGAATCCATTAGCATTGTTCGATCCATTTCCTGTGTAATTATCATCCATTATGATAATGTTCCTTTGTCTCTGAACCAATATATGAATCCATGCTCTCGTCCACTTTCATATATCTGTCCAAACATGTTAAGTATTATTACAAATCCATCTCTGTCCATACTATCCAAGACTCTACTTGTGAAATTGTTCATAATGTTGACCCATTTATCACTATACTATGATGAAGTCTTGATTAATCTATCAAATTGTACTTCTGCTAACTGATTTCTTTGAATCTATCTTCTCAAACTCTACAAGATGCTTGAAGGATGGTTCTTTGGTATGTTACAACTATCGCATAGACTCCCCTATCTAATATTCATATTACCTGGGAGTCTCTAAGATGGATGGCTCAAAACAATTCCTGCTCTGATGTGTTCTCCAAATCTCTTAAACCACTTTGATTGTTTGACCTTTTGGGGCTTCTAGATGACTCATGAGGGTTCTCCAACTTCACATGGTCATAACTCTCTAACCGCGAGGAGTTATGTGACGTTCCACATACCAATGGAAATGGAATGACATGTACTATCCATATAGAATAATATTACCTACAAATATATCAAAACTCATACTGTTATCCATCAAACAAACTTGGGTCCATTACCCAAACCTGGGTTCTCCAACTTCACATGGCCATAACTCTCTAACCATGAGGAGATATGTGACGTTCCACATACCAACGGAAATGACATGACTTGTACTACCCATATAGAATTGTATTACCTTCAAATATATTAAAAATCATACCATTATACGTGAACCAACCTTGGGTCCATTACCCAAACCTTTATGCTACTGGAATTTGTTTCCAGACTTTATCCAAGGGTTGACATCAATCACTAAGCATTGACATCAATATACAATATCACTCTTGAATGATTGACATCAATGAAAACCAATAATCCATACCAACTGTCCATCATCCTAAGCCAATTGTCTGACATTAAATTCTTCTATGCCAAAATCACCTATAAAAATCAAATCATCTACATATGAGAAAACAATCAACATATTACCTTGTTGATTGGATTTGATGTATAGTGTTGGCTCACAATCACTTCTTTGAAATCCATTCTAAGTGAGGTAGGAATCTATGCGACTGTACTAAGCTCTGGGAGGTTGCTTTAATCCATACAATGCCTTTTTCAATTTGTATACTTTGTTTTCTTGTCTTGGAATATCATAGCCTTGTGGTTGTTCCACATATACTTATTCCTCTAAAATACCATTCAAAAATGATGACTTTACATCCATTTGATAAACATGCCATTTATTATGCGCAACAATATCCAACACAGTTCTGACTGTGTCCATCAACAAATGTTGTGTAAAACCCCCTGCAACTAACCTTACCTTGTTCTTATTCACATTTCCCTCTACGTTTTGCTTGGTTTTATAAATCTACTTGAAACTTATCACTTCCTTGTCTTCATGTACATCTACCAATTTCCATGTTTGATTTTTCTCTATGCATTCAATTTCTTCATCAATAGCTTATGCCCATACATCACCCTTGACAACTTCTTCAAAAGTTAATGGATCATCTATTTATGAAAATAGAGAAAAGACCGAGAATGAATTTGTTGTTTCAACATTGTAGATGTTGTGTAGACTTCTTGTCATCCATGGTAATAGGATTGCTAATGTTGGATCTAGAAATGTAGAACTACTTAGACTGATTTCTGGAGTTTTTTGCACTCTAGGTGTGGACTGCACACCTACAAATCTCACTGGAGTAGTTTGTATTATGATTAGTGTCGCAGTTCCAGGAGTGGAAGGAACTTCGCTCTGACTTATAATTGTCCTTTATTTCTCAGTAGCATCAAGAATTTTAATTGTCCTTTCTATGCTTCCATTCCATGCTTCATTCTCCACAAATTGAACATCGCGACTGATTATAACTTTTCTTGCAATAGGATCATACAATTTGTATGTTTTTGTATCTTCAGAGTACCCAAAAAATATACATTTTTGTCCTTTGTTATATATATTCTTTCTCATCTCATCTAGAACATGTGTGTATATGACACAACCAAAAAAATTAAAGTGCGCAACATTATGCTTCATACCTGTTCAGGCTTCTTGAGGAACTTTGTTTTTCACACTCTTTGTTGAACATATGTTAAAGATATATACCACAATTGCTACTGGCTCAGCCCAATACTCATTTGAAAAATGTTTGGCTGCTAACATAGTGCACGCCATTTCCATTATGGTTCGATTCTTCCTCTCTGTGACACCATTTTGTTGTGGTGTATACCGTGCAATGAATTGCTTGTAAATTCCACGAACTTTACAAAAGTTATGAAAGTATCTTGAAACATATTCGCCACCTCTGTCAATTCACAGAACCATGATGTAATAACCACTTTTCTTCTCCACAAGTGATTTGAACTGTTCAAAACAACCAAATGCATCGGATTTATGTTTTAGAAAGTAAATCCATGTTTTTCTTGTGAAATCATCAATAAGTGTAAGAAAATAGGTGTTTCCTCTTATAGATAGTGTTTTCATTGGTCCACAGATATATGAATGTACAATTTCTAGTGGATATTTTTCTCTATATGACTTTCCAACTGGAAATGACTCTCTATTCTACTTTCCAAAGATGCAGCCTTCACACAGTCTTTCTAGTTTTTCAATTAATGGAAAACCTTTCACCATATCCTTTGTATGTAGAAACTTCAAACCTCCAAAGTTTAAATGTGAAAATATGAAATGCCACATCCAGGAATCACCCTGCACTTTAGATTGTAATGCTTCCTCCAAATCTGTACCACTGTCTTCTTCTTTCTTAGAACTACGCACACTAACGTTTTCTTCCTTAGAAAAACACACACTTACTTATTCTCTTTTTGTTGTAAATGCAGAGTCAGAGTGCACATATTTTTCTTTATAGACATATTGCATTGTTTTATCTTCATGGTTGGATTCAATGTCAATGGAAACATTATATTTCTTGTCATATGAATTATTTTAATAAGATGGTTTCTTGGATATATGTCCAAAATCACATAATGACTATCTCCCATATAGATTCTATACCCTTTTTGTAAAAACTGTCATGTGCTCATCAAATTATGTTTTAGGCCAGAAACATAATATACATAAGGAATAACCTTTTTCTCGCCCTATTTAGTTAAAATGTTAATACTGCCTTTGCCCAAGACAGTGACTTGAATATTAGTTCCAAGTGTTACTTTAGTTTGACCTGACTTATCCAAACTAGAAAACAATTCTAAGTTTCATGTCATGTGATTAATGCAGCCTGAGTCTAAATACCATATGTCACACATACTTTCTTGAGAAGCATTGTATTCAACTAGGGAAATTATAGGCATCTCTTTAGAACGTTCCATAAACATTGGGCTAGAGGGAGTATTTGCACTATTTGATTGATCTTGACCTTGCTTGTTCTGATTATCTTGTCTCTTCCTGCATTCATATGCATAATGTCCATACTTTTTACATTAATGGCACTAAATCTTTTATTTATCAAATATCTGACCACTTGGTTGATTTGTATTTGGATTTTGACCTCTACCACCAGTATTTGCAAGATTGTTACTACGTCCTCCTCTAGCAAAACTCCTTCCCCTGCCTCTAGAGTTGTCTCTCGCCCTTTTTTGGTTGTGGATCCTGATTATATTCATGTTTCATAGGTCTTTGTTTTCAGCCATGTTTATACCCCATGAAGACTGTACACCCCTCCACGTGGGGGTTGCATGGGGGGATCTCCCCCCTTTTGGGGTTCGGGGGAAAATCCCCCGAAGGAAAAATTGTCTTGTAAATGTATATTGTAATTTCATATTAAATCTAGACCATTCATTATAAGGTCACGGATCTGACAGTAGAAGTTATGTTAGGGTTTTTTTCCCTAGAAGGAAGCCTTCTTTTATGAGGGAAATGTATTCTGACTATGCATTATTGTGAATATTGTATTCTGAGAGAGGAAACTGTAGGTTGTATCCCTCCATTTGTTGGATAATAATAAAGGAAGGACCAGGAAATTTCTCTGGTGGACATAGCCCACACTGGGTGAACCACGTATATTTGTGTCTCTATTGTGTTGTGTATATTCTTAGTTTTATTTCCACATTTGTTTTTGTTTTATTGCTCTGTGATCCTATTTTTATAACAACTGGTATCAGAGAGAAAGGTAACTCGCAGGAAAAGAGGGTTCCTGGTTCAAGTGAGAGAAATGGAGGAAGATGGAAAGTTTAGGGTCGAGATATTTAACGACCAAAACTACCTGCTATGGAAGATGCAGATGGAAGATTATTTATATCATAAGGATATCTTCCTACCATTAGGTGGAACAGAAAAGAAGTCAACGACCATGAAGGATTAAGAATGGGAGGTTCTTGACAAAAAGGCACTAGGAAAGATACAGTTGAGCCTGGTAGCATCGATGGATTTCAATATTTCGAATGAAAAGACAATGAAGAAGCTGATGGACACATTGGCTAAACTGTATGAAAAAACCTCGGCATCCAATAAGGTATTTCTAATGAAGAGATTATTTAATATGAATATGTTAAAAGGTGGTTCTATTGCAGATCATTTAAATGAATTTAATACAGTTACTAATCAGCTAATTTTTGTAAAAGTGGACTTTGATGATGAGGTCAGGGCTCTTCTAATATTGTGCTCATTTCTAGAAAGTTGGAATGGCTTGGTCATCGCTGTAAGTAACTCTGTCTCTGGTTCAAACACTTTAAATTTTGATGATGTTGTTAGTGGTATCCTTAGCGAGGAAATGCAACGAAAAAGAACAAGTGAGACATTAGGTAATGCGTTAAACATGGACAACAGGGGAAGACAAAAGGATAGAGGAAAGGGCTCAGGGAACTGTGGAAATTCTAGGAAGGAGAGATCCAAATCCAGACTGGGAAATATAGAGTGTTGGAATTGTGGGAATAAAGGACATTTGAAGAAAGACTCTAGAGCTCCAAATAAACAAAGAGATGGACAACAGGAGAAAAATCGGGAAGAAAATGTAACAAGTTATGTGTTACAAGATGCTTTGATTCTTTCTGTAGATAATATTTATGAGTCTTGGGTAGTAGATTCAAGGGCTTCATTTCATGCCACACCCCATAGGAAACATTTTCTATATTATGTTCAAGGTGATTTTGGATAGGTTCATTTGGGTGATGATGCACCGTGCAAAATTGTTGGAATGGGAAAGGTAAAAATAAAGAAAAGGAATGGAAACCAGTGGTTATTGAAAGAGGTAAGACATGTTCCAAATCTAAGGAAAAATCTAATTTCAACAGGGAAATTGGAAAGTGAAGGTTGTATATCCATATTTACAGATAAGGTGTGGGAGGTCACCAAAGGATCATTGGTGATAGCAAAAGGAGATAAGGTAGGTGCATTGTATTTATGTATTGGTAATATTGACTCTTCTATCTCTTTAGCTTCTACAAGAGTGAATATAGCACTGTGGCATCATATGCTTAGACACATGAGTGAGAAGGGGATGCAGATACTTCAAAAAAAAAAAAAAATTCCAGATCTTAAACAAATTGATTTGGATATATGTTAGCATTGTGTTTATGGAAAACATAAGAGATTCATATTTCTTAGAGTCAAAAAAGAAAAGAAGAATCAAAGGTTAGAACTTGTGCATACAGATGTATGGGGACCAACTTAGGTATCATCTCTTGGTGACTCTTGTTATTATGTTAATTTTATTGATGATGCAACTAAAAAAAAATGGGTTTATTGCATTCAACAAAAATTTGATGTTTTTGATACTTTTAAGAAATGGAAAGATTTGGTTGAGAATGAGATAGGAAAAAGGTTGAAGTCTCTCAGGTCAAAAAATGGAGGTGAATATTGTAAAAAGGAGTTTGATGATTACTATTCATACCATGGTATCAATAGAGAGAAGACAGTTCCAGGGACACCATAAGAAAATGGTGTGTCAGAAATGATGAACAAGACAATCATGAAGTGTGCAAGGAGTATGGGATTGCATGTTGGGTTGCCCTTACACTTATGGGTAGATGTTGTAGATGTTTTTTTTTAGTTAATAAGAAGAGGAACTTCAAGGTATTTGAATGATGGAATTTCATAGGAGGCATGGATAGGTAAAAAGGTAAACTACTATTTTTTTAAGACATTTGGCCATGAAGCATTTGTCCATATTGATAAAGAAAATAGAACAAAGATTTAGGCAAAATCCAGGAAGTGTACCTTTATTGGATACAGTGTTAATGATTTTGGTTATCTCTTATGGGATTATGAAAATCACAAAAACATTAAGAGTAGAGATGTCATATTCAATGAGAAGATCATGTACAAAGATCAGTTACAGGGAAAGATTCAAGAAAAATAAAAACCAGAATCACAGTGCTTTATGAGATCACTGAAAATAAAATTCCAAAGGTACTAGAAAATCAAAATGTACAACAAAAGGAGAAGAAGGTACCTCATACTCTTCCAAGTGTTGTCATAATATCTACCAGGTTAAGTAGACCTCCTGAATGATACTCTCATTCATTGTATTATTTATTTTTGATTGATTCTGGTGAACCGGGATGCTATGAAGAGGTAATGCAGATAGACACTTAAAAGAAGTGGCAGCAAGGCATGAAAGAGGAAATGGATTCCCTAGTAAATAACCAGACATGGGATTTGGTTCAATTGCCTATAGGAAAAAGAGCATTGCAAAATAAATGGGTTTACAATTTGAAGGAAGAAGATGGAGGAAAAAAGTGGTACAAGGCTAGAATTGTTGTAAAGGGGTTTTCACAAAAGAAAGGTATATAATTTGATGAAATATTTTCTTCGTTTGTTAAAATGACTTCAATTAGGACTATTTAAAGTCTTTTGGAAGTAGAATATTTACATCTTGAATAGTTAGATGTAAAAACAACTTTTCTCCATGGGGATTTGGAGGAAGAGATTTATATGCAACAGCCACAGGGGTATGAGGTCAAAGGGAAGGAAAATTTGGTATGCAGGTTGAAGAAGAGCTTGTATGGCCTAAAACAAGCTCCATGTTAGTGGTATTTGAAGTTTGACAAGTTTATGACAGAAAAAGGTTATTGTAGATGTCATTTTGATCACTGTGTTTATTTTAAAAAGCTAGAAAATGGAAACTATATTATCTTGCTATTATATGTAGATGACATCCTTGTTGTAGGGTCTAATATGCAGGATATAAATGTGCTCAAGGATAAATTAGCTAATTCATTTGTGATGAAGGATTTGGGTGTTGCAAAGAAAATCCTTGGTATGAGAATAACAAGAGACAGGAAAAATCCCAAATTGGCATTGTCTGAAGGTGAGTACATAGAGAAAGTGTTGGAGAGGTTTAGAATGCATAATGCAAAACCAGTTAGGACACCTTTGACCAGCCATTTCAAATTAACCAAAGAAATGTGTCCCAAGACATAGGGGGAGATAGAATACATGTTCAGGGTCACTTATTCATCGGTAGTTGGCAGCTTGATGTATGTGATGGTTTGCATAAGACCATATATTGCACATGCAGTGGGAGTTGTGAGTAGGTATATGAATAATCTAGGTAAAGAACATTGGGAGGCAGTAAAGTGGATTCTCATGTATTTGAAAGGTACTACTTCTCATACATTATGTTTTGGAGGTTCAAACATTGTTCTATAGGGATATGTTGATTCAAATATGGTAGGTGATAAAGATAACATGAGGAGCACCACAAGGTATGTTTTTACTGTAGGTGGAACAGTAGTAAGTTGGATTTTTAAACTGGAAAAGGTTGTTTCACTTTCAACAACAGAGGAAAAGTATGTTGTTGCTACATAGGATAGTAAAGAGATGATTTGGTTACAAAGGTTTATGGGGGAATTGGGAAAGAAGAAATAGAATAGTAGTTTGTACTGTGACAACTAAAGTGTCATTCATCTTTCAAAGTAATCAGAATTCTATTCAAATACTAATCATATACAACTTAGGTACCATTTCATACGATCCATCTTGGAAGATGGACATTTGAAGTTGGAAAAGATACACACTAGCCAGAATCCTGCAAACATGTTAACAAAGGGAGTAACCAGGGAGAAACTAAGTTCATTCTTAGTTTCAGTTGGTCTTCAAGCATGAAGGTGAAGATGATAAATTTTCCAGGTCCAAGGTAGAGTATAGTCCAATAGGTACAACAGAAGTGGAGTTGTTGTGATCAGTCTCCAAGTGGAAGATTGTTGGTTGTGGAGATTGATTATATTCATGTTTCACAGGTCTTTGTTTTCAACTATGTTTATACCCCATGAAGACTGTACACCCCTCCATACGGGGGGCTTTCCCCCCTACAAAGTCCGAGGGAAAGCGAGTCCTCGGTGGGGGTTTGGGGGCGAAGCCCCCAAAGGAAAAATTATCTTGTAAATGTATATTATAATTTCATAGTAAATCTAGACCGTTCATTAAAAGGTCACAGATCTGACGATAGAAGTTATGTTAAGGTTTTTCTCCCTAGAATGAAACCCTATTTTATGCGGGAAATGTATTAGGGCTATGCATTATTGTGAATATTGTATTCTGAGAGAGAAGACTATGAGAGAAAGAAGAGGAAGTTATAGTGGGTGTGTTGTATGTTGTATCCCTTCATTTGTTGGATAATAATCAAGGAGGCACATAGAAATTTCTTTGGTGGACGTATCCCACACTGGGTGAACCATGTATATTTGTGTCTCTATTGTATTGTGTATCTTCTATGTTTTATTTCCACATTTTTTTTATTGTATTTCTCTGCGATCATGTTTTTCTAACACCCCTCCTCTTCCACAACTTATAGACGACTGCACGGAAAATGAATTTTCTAATGACATATTTGATATATTCAATCTATGTTCATGATTAATGAGGGAGGCTTGTAAATCATCTAGACTAAACTGACTCAGGTGTTTGTTCTCTTCTAAAGTCACAACAAGAGAATCAAATTTAGGAGGAAGACTCCTAAGTACTTTCTCAACAACCTTCTATTGACCAAAATTTGGTCATCTATATTTTTCTGCTCTTGGATTCATAAAATATTGATATAAAAAGAAGACATTTTTTGAAATTTTATAAGTTCACTCTGCAGCCCTCAGTCTCAGCTTCGTCATGCACTCTTCGGATCAAAAATTTGTTTCTGCATGCCTAAGTTATTCAAGAACTGGTCTAAAGGTATGAAGAAGAGATTATGAAGAATTTTTCTAAGTATCATGTTCTCCTCTCCATTTTCTAATTGTGAATTACTCTCATCACTTATCTCCATCACCTTCCATCTCTACACTTAACTATTTTTCTCTTTTCACCACTCTTCTCCATATGCTCCACTAGTCTCTACACTTAGATGTTTTTGGGACTCTTATTTCATCTCCTCATCGGGTTCACAGGTTGGTAGGTTGGCAGACCTTCATCTCCATCCACTTTCCCATCTCATAAATCCACTTCTACTCTACACTTAACCATTTTTTCAACTTCACGGGTTCATGAGTTCAAGCCCTCATCCTCCAAGTTCCATGATCTCCACTTTGCACCCAAAGTTCCGTGATCTACATTTTGGACCATCAGATTTTTCGTGGGTGTCGAGCCCCTAAAGTATTTTATCCATTTTGCATGCAATTCCAACCGACTGACTTTCCACACTTAACATATTTATGATCATCCATAACCGCAGGTTCCCAGGTTGGCAGGTTCATAAAAAGCTCCATATTCGAACTCGCTCTCATCTGACTAACCGCCCTTATATACTTAGTTTCTTTGGATCACTCATCCAACCGTGGGCTCGTGGATTCGTGGGTTCATGAAAATTTCATGATTAAATTCACTCACCTCCCTTCCCTCATCCCCCCAAACCCGCAAACCCTCCAACCCGCCTCTCCCCCATCCCCTCTTGTCCCATCTCACATACTTAACCAAATTCTCAAAGCTATTCCAAGGAGTGAGAACTAGTGAAGGAGAATATGACACGTGGCAATGATGCAAACCATTACCATGATGACATGTGGGAATGACTCATTGATGCCATGGCATGAGGTGGAGGAGGATAGGATTCCAAAAAATTATTATTTTATTCGACAATTTTCCAATGGTTGAATCCTCCAAGCTCCATAATTTCTTCTCTTTTCGTGTTTCTTGCTAAGTGTATCAAACACTTAGTATTATATATCATGAATAATATAATATCCCAATGCATGTGGGATAGAATTTTTAACCAAAAAATCAAATTTTATGATGGGAAACACGAAATTCATCCAAGGGCCCACATTTTCCCATCAATTTTGATCGACAGTAATTGAGTGTTGATCTTGCGAAGGCCATAACTTGAGCTTCAACTGTCAAAATCACGCAAAATTTATACTATTGGAAAGGTATTTCGATGTAGAAGATGGAGGTATAGGTTTCAAGTGCTTAAATTTGATACATTTTAAAATATCAGTCAGCTGCATTTTAATGGGCCTGCATGACAACTCAACTTCACGAACTCATATCTTGAGATCCAAGCGATGAATTTGTGAAAAATTTATATCGTTGGAAATATGAGAAGATTAAGAGAACATAGGAATTGGTTTACATGGCTAAAAATTTGGTTTTCACTTCCAAAAAATTAAATTACAGTCGTCCTCTTTTAATGGAAAATTAATTAAAGTTTTAAAAATAAAAGTTTAATTAAAAAAATTATTAAAAAAATGAGAGGGACTCATTTTCAATATACTTATGATAATGATGTGAGTAAATTAATGAGGCATTAATTAAAGAAAATGTTTCAAGAATAAACTTGTATGGGAATTTCTATAAGGGAGAAACCCTAACTACTCAAGTAGTTAGAAAGTCTCTTATTAAAAAGAGAAGAGAGGCTTCATCAATAAGCCAAAGAATCAGTATTGTGAGAGGGGAAGGGTAGAATATAAGAGGAATAAGAAGGTACAACCATGAATACACAATCAAGCTTCTAATCAAAATAAAAAAATCTCCATCTTCTCCATTCTTTCTATTCTTCTAATCATTTCTCATAGCTTTATGCTTGAATCTCAGAGTTGGGCACAAGGCTGAGTTGTTGAGTGTTTTTCTTATATTATTATAAGATATTTTATTATATGATCATGGATTATCTGTAGCCACATACATGGCTTTCAAATATTTTGCAATGAAGAACATCTTTCATGAATAAAACTTCACAAAGAATTGTTTCAGGGTTGATCTTGACTGTATCTTGTAACTTTGAGTTTTAAGTATGAAATATTTGAGGTTGAGATATCAAATTCTCTTTTGATCTTGATAGAAGTACTCTTTTAAAATTCTTTGAGATGATCAAATTATTCTCTCTTATTTTTCATGAAGAATACATGGATGTATTTATATATGATTAAAAAGATTGTGTGGGATGTTGATCACAATTTTATTCTAATGTTGAATCCCTCCTTCAATGTTTTATTATTGTAATAATACTTTTGTTGCACATAAATATCATATTGGGTTATTGAAGAACCATTTTCATTTAAATCCAAGAAATAAATATTTGGGGTTTGTTGTCTAACACTCTCCCTACTCCAAGATATTCAAAGATATATCTTTTAGCCAAAGAGGAGAACCACCTCTCTAAAAACGAAGGGGGACTAATGTCCTCATGAGGTTCTCATTTCGTTCCTGACAGATTCAAGCATAAACACCTTCCTATCCTCTATGGTTTCTCCATGATAATTAATCTGATTTATTGGGCCAATGACATGGGTGTAAAAGGAATCTATTGAATCTAAATCTTTCATTGACAGAGTATCAAAATCTCTTCTAAGAATTTGTAATTTTGAAGTCTTGACTTTGTCCATACCTTGATAAGAAGTTTGTAGTATGTCCCATGCTTCCTTGGCTTGATTTGCTAATGCAACTCTTGGGAGTATGCTCTCATGCATGGCTTGATGTATGTAAATCATTGTCTTTCCATCCTTCTTCCTTTGATGTTTCAAAGCGTCCTTCTCAGCTTGTGTGAGGGCATTGTATGTAGCTTGATCTGTTGGTTCCACATAGCCATTTTCAACTATCTCCCACACATATTGACCCTGAAATAATGCCTTCATGGTCAAAGACCATAGCTCATAATTTTTACCTATAAAAGTGGGAGGTTGCAGATTTGAAGTAGAAGCCATGATTTCATCTTACAATAGAGTTGTTGCTCTTTAAAACTGCCCTTGAAATCTACTCTAATAAACCTCCTCTGATACCAGATCTCATAGCTAGAGCACACAGACTTACTCAGCGCAACGCAGGTGAAAAAACTGTGTAGTTCAATACTTTGATGCTGAGATTTCAAGACTCACCACACAGTACCAAAACCGCATTGTAGACTGCGCGTTGTGATGATAACACTTAAAAAAATAATTTCTTGTAATAAATTAACATTGTGCTACTCTTAGCACATAAATTCACATGTATACCTTCAATGCAGATTCAATAACTTATAAAACTACTTAAGATTGTGTAGAAACAGAGAGATGGTATTTTCACAATGTTTGCAGACAATAGAAATTAGAAATACTCATAAATATATCAACAAAAAAATACTTACTATATTACGAACTAGATGTTGCACACTATTTACAAAATACTATGCAGAGCTTTGGCTCCAACAAATTTTGTAGACTTTCGTAAACAAATCTTGTGCTCTCAGACTTCTCCCACCCTCTTCACAGTTGTTGCTCCTCTATATTAACACTCTCTTTGTATATCAACTCTTTACAGACTTAGGAATATAAAGACTAAGACTGAGACTTCCTTTAGAAGTAAACCAACTCAAATATTTAAGACAACAATAAATACGAATGACTGTATCTGAATAATAAAGCTCGAGAAAGATTAAATATCGACTCATTAATAATTCTCCTGCTTGTCGTGACAGACTATAAAAACATGTATGTTTTATGTGAGAGACTAATGTTGGCATGAACGTAAAACTCACGACTTATAATTAATATCTCCAACACATGTATCAAAGTGTTTTCACTTTGACCATTCTGTAGCATATTTGATAATGTCTTCCCAGTATTTGATTTTCAAGTAGGCCTTGATGTTGTCACACTTCTTACCATAGATGTTAATAAATCACACTACCATGTGGATGATAGGAGGAACATAGGAGGAGAGATGAAATTTCAGACTGATCTCACTATTTCTTTCTTAGTCTTTGAACTAAAAGGAACATAGGAGGAGAGAGGAAATTTTGGACTGATCTCACTTAGTATTTGATATAAACGCGGTTGAATTTTTTGTGGTTTGTGGCTTTTTGAAGGTGTTTTTTTATGGTTGTGCTTTGACTTTAGCGGCAGGTCCTGGCAACCATGACAATTGGAAATTTGATAGAGATTCTACAACAAAGCAATGGATTGAAGGATCTTTCCAGGCGGCTTCGCGAGGTCACAAGGTAGGAGGGTTTGAAGTACTTGGCCATGGTTCTGGTATAGGACATCAAAGAGGTCGGTCATAGGACCAAGGGATTACAACACTGGGGAAATTATGAAATATGGAGGGGCTTATGACACTGGAGAAATTATGGAATATAGAGGGGTTTTGTCTGTTATATGGGATGTTGTTGTCGCTTTCTACTTGCTCTTTGTGTGAGGTAAGTTTGGATACCCAAGCCTCTAAAACATGGTAAAGTAGATTCCCAAAAACCCAAAACAGCTAGAGAAATATTGACTAACTATATAATTAGCCCAGAAACTCAACCTATGGTTGATGAATGAATGTCCAAAGAGGATAACGTCTTGCCCCATATTGTTATCCCTCATCTTTTTTTTCATCATAGCTTATACTTGGAAAGCATATTAATCAATTTAATGAATAATCTTTGTTAATCAGGCACCCTAATGATTAGCAGACACAAAATGATATGCGCTAGGGTTATTTGTGTTAATTTTGATCTTTGATTTGTGGATACAATAAACAATATTCTTACATCATTAAATCTCACAAGCACATTAGTTAAAAGACTGATTAATCTAGAATTTTTCAATACGTATGGACCTCTATGGATAAAATATAGATGGGCAAGTGACTAACATAGTACATAGTGACATACAAAAGTGGGCAAGGGACCTCCCTTAAAAAATGGCTTTGGCGTAAATATCAAAAATACTTAGTGACATACAAAAGTGGGTGAGGGACCTCCCTTAAAAAATGGCTTTGGTGTAAATATTAAAAGGTGATTATTGTATTATATTGAAAGTCATGATCTCTATTATTTTCTATGTCGAAGGCCATATTATGGCAATGAGTCAGTCATACTATATAAAAAGCTATCTCTATTAAATTTAAAGTCACAATCTCAATTATTGTCTCTGCCGAAGTCTATTATTGTCTCTGCAAAAGACCAAAATTATAACAAGGATTATAAGAATGGGTCGGTCATTGACTCCCGTAAATATAACAAAAGGCTATTATCGTATTATAGTGAAAGTCACAATTTCTATTAAGTTTATGTGAGTGGACATGTAAATTTCGTAAGATATTGGAAAATGAAATCCCACTATCGTATTGCTTTCTGATGTGTGTTGTGTGGTCTTCAATGAAATTTTGATTAGTATTCTCCCTTTCGATTTTTCTTTTTGAAGTCTTCAACAGTCTGGTAGAAGTTTTGTAGAGTCAATAACAATTCTTTCATAAAGTCTTCAAGTATATCAGGGCATGGCACAATTTTTGTGGAGTGAAGAAGGAAGCCTATCAAGCTGGTTGAGGATAAATAAGTGTTGCATTAGATTTTTCTTTCATGAAGTCTTTGATTGTCTTAGGCATGGAATAATTTTTGTGGAGTCAATAAGGATTATTTCATAAAGTGTTCAATTATCCCAGGCATGGAATAATTTTTGTGAATTCAATAAGGATTCTTTCATAAAGTCTTCAATTATTTCAGGTCACGCAGACTAATGTTGGCGTAAACATAAAAATCACGAATTATAATTAATATCTCCAACACATGTATCAAAGTGTTTTCACTATGACCATTCTGTAGCATATTTGATAATGTCTTCCTAGTATTTTATTTTCAAGTAGGCCTTTATTTTGGCACACTTCTTTCCATAGCTATCAATCAATCATGCTACCCTATGGATGATAGGAGGAACATAGGACGAGAGAGGAAATTTCAGACCGATCTCACTATTTCTTTCTTAGTCTTTGAAATAAAAGGACCATAGCAGGAGAGAGGAAATTTCAGACTGATCTCACTTAGTCTTTGATATAAACATGGTTGAATTTTTTGTGGTTTGTGGCTTTTCGAAGGTGTTTTTTTATGGTTGTGCTTTAGTGGCAGGTCCTGGCAACCATGATGATTGGCAATTTGGTAGAGATTCTATAAAAGAGAAATGGATTAATGGATTTGTCCAAGAATCTTCATGAATTCGTAGTGCGGGAGGGTTTGAAGGACTTGGTCGTGGTTCTGGTATAGGACATCAAGGAGGTCGGCCAAGAGATTAGGGGATTACAACACTGGAGAAATTATGCAATATGGAGGGTTTTAAGACACTAGAGAAATTATGCAATATCGAGGGGTTTTTTCTATTATATGGACCGTTGTTGTCACTTGCTACTCATCTTTATATGCGAGGTAAGTTTGGCTACCCAAGACTCTAAAACATAGTAAAGTAGATTCCCCAAAACCTAAAAGAGATAGAGAAATATTTATTATCTATATAAATATCCCACCAACATAACCTGTGGTTGATGAATGAACATCCAAAGAGGATAATGTCTTGTCGCATATTGTTATCCGTCATCTTGTTGTCTATCATAGCTTATACTTGGCAAGAAGATTAATCAGGTTAATGAATAATCTATATTAATCAGGCACCCTAATGATTAACAGACAAAAATGATATGTGCTAGGGTTATTTTGTGTTATTTTTGACCTTTAATTTGTGGATACAATAAACAATATTCTTCTATAATTAAATCTCACAAGCACATTATATTTTTAGTTAAAAGAATGATTAATCTAGAATTTTTTAATACGTATGGACCTCTATGAATAAAATATAGATGGGCACATGACTAATATAATACGTAGTGACATACAAAAGTGGGCAAGGGACCTTCCTTAGAAAAACATCTTTGGCGTAAATATTAAAAATACTTAATGACATAAAAAAAGTGGGCGAGGGACATAAGAGGAGAGAGAAAATTTTGGAATGATGTCACTTAGTCTTTGATATAAATGTGGTTGAATTTTTTGTGTTTTGTGGCTTTTCGAAGGTGTTTTTTTATGGTTGTCCTTTGACTTTAGCGGCAGGTCCTGGAAACCATGATGATTGACAATTTGGTAGAGATTCTACAACAGAAAAATGGCTTGACAGATCTGTCCAAGCGACTTCACGAAGTCACAGTGTAGGAGAGTTTGAAGGACTCGGTCATGGTTCTGGTATAGGACATCAAGGAGGTCGACCAAGGGACCAGGGGATTACAACACTGAAGAAATTATGCAATATGTAGGGGCTTACGCACTCGAGAAGTTATGCAATATCGATGGGTTTTGTCTATTATATGGGTCTTTGTTGTCTCTTGCTAGTCACTCTTTGTGCAAGGTAAGTTTGGCTACCTAAGCCTCTAAAAAATGGTAAAGTAGATTCCCCAAAACCTAAAAGAGCTAGAGAAATATTGAATATTTATATAACTATCCCAATGACTAAACCTGTGGCTAATGAATGAACGTCCAAAGAGGATAACGTCTTGCCACATCTTCTTATCTGTCATCTTTTTGTCTATCATAGCTTATACTTGGAAAGAAGATTAATCAAGTTAATGAATAATTTGTTTTAATCAGGTGCCCTACTGATTAACAGACACAAAATGATATGCACTAGGGTTATTTGTGTTAATTTTGACCTTTAATTTGTGGATACAATAAACAATATTCTTTTATTTGTTGGATTACTAAGAGGCGGGGTTAACAGTAATACTGCAATTTCATCTTTTTTATCCAAATAATCCAAGTGTTATATCATTGTAGAATTATTATCCAATAATGAGCAATAAGAAATGAACAATCACACACATACACAGTACACGAGTGTTTTACGTGGAAACCCAAATCAGGAGAAAACCACGGAATGCTTTTTCTTATATCTCTTGAAGAATTACATTCATTGGAAGCACCACCTTCCTTTGTTTTCCATTTTCAACTGGAAAGAGGCTCAAACCCCCTATTTCTCAGGCTACAACCTGAGGGAAGCTCCAACTCCCTAATTCTCTAGCCACAACCAAAAGGAGGCTACAACCCCCTATGTTCTTCGACTACAACCAGAAGGTGACTACAACCACCTATCCTTGCCCCATTTAATAGCCCTGACATATAAGTAGAATGATGGAACCACTGTCAACCTGTCACTGTGAGATATACTGTTGTACAACTGTGTCAACCTGTACCACTGACATGTCTCCAGTCTGTACAATTTCCCTGTAATCAATCTGTACTTGCACTGAACATGTATCTACAAAAATACAATAGGTACGCGACTTATAGTTATGCATCCTATGTATGTACGCGCCCTATATGTTATGCAGCCCATGTATGTACGCCCCCTAACTATTATGTAGCCTATGTATGCCTTCTAGAACTAGGGTTTCCTTTTACTTGAAAACTTCTGACCCTCTATAACTTATTTCACATAGATCTGTAACCTGTCTGTAAGTTTTAAACCTGTGAAGTAAAGCAATGCATATATATTCTTAAGCAATACAAAAATTAATCAATGGCTCATACACAGAATACACAGAA
>JASDQU011311081.1:14900-40024 GCA_032191745.1 Picea mariana | reverse complement strand
AGGCTGGGAGGGCCAAAAGGGTGACAAGGAATCACCTCAAGGTGTCATGTGGACCCAAAATGCCATACCAACAACCATGATAGTAAGGATGCCACATAGGCAAAATTGTCCTAGTCTAAAAAAACGTTTAGAGCCAAAATCTTATTTTGGTTGTAATTGGAGTAGATTAAGTCATGTTAAGATGAAATTTCAGGGTTTTTTCCGCGTTAAAGAGGGCTACATAAGTGCCAGAGAGGCACATTTCCCAGTTCTGCTTGGATTTGCTAGAAATCACAAATTAGTGGTTTTAAAAGATATAGGTCCAGATCATTGGCAGAGGTCCATATCAAGCTAAATTTATTGGAGAGAGTCCATAAAGCATACATGAAAATAAACCAGGAAGGAATTGAATAAATACAAATGGGTTTGGAATGGGGATACTGAAATAGGCCAAAACCCACTATTCTAGGCCACTTTTTGGGGATTTTTGGGATTTTAAGAGGAAAAGGGTCCCTAGATGGAAAATATGGAAAAATTTATTTACTCAAGTTTTTGTATACTCATCAAGCCAGACAATTTTGGTGTATTAAAATTTTTCCATCAGTGCACAATTTGGGAGATAACATGTTTGGCTAAAAATTCGAAGTCTAGGAAAAATGGGTGAAAAAGGACAAAGTTGTAATTTCGAGATTGCTGCATTTTTTGTTTGGAGTATCGAAATGAAAATTTGAGAGTTGTCATGAGTTCCTTGCCATAATTTGTATTTGTCTCCTATAAAATTTTCCCTATATCTTAACATATTTACTTCTACAAGTGGCAAAAGTTGGTGTCTGGGATTAATTGTACCAGATTGAAAAGTGTAGAAAAAGAGAAAATTAACAATATTCAAACGACTATAACTTTATGCCCAGAGCTCATATTTGAGGAAAAAGATAGTCATTGGAAAGGTATTGGTTATAGGAATCCATATATGCACCTAAGATTGTGAATTGAGTAACGAAACTCACAATAAACCAAAACCAAGATGACTATTGACCTTAAAGGAAAAAATAAAAAAATAAAAAAATTGTATATGTTTCTAGAATTGTAAATTATAGTTTTTAGGTAAAAAATGTTGTTTTATGCACATTACTCAGAAGCTTAAGGTTTCTTATGGAACATAGAAGTTTTACAATGAGATCTATATATATGTGGAAGATACAAGAGAAATATGCATATATGAGGAAGAGGCAGGGGAAACTCTTCAAAATAAGCATGTGATTTCTTAGGAGGTTGCAACAACAAGACATGTAGACTCGGTAAGAAATATGGAAGAGCTCCAATGATATTTTAATGTGGGAAAATAATGCTATATGACATATGTGATTATCAAATGTGGATGATGAGTAAGAAATACCATCTAGAATTCATGATATTGCATGTGCAGTAGGTACACATGGAGGTGCAAAGCATGGGAATATGAAAAGTGGTTTAAATAACAGATAAAAAGGTTTGAAGTTTGAATTGAGGATAAGAAGAGACACTTGAGGGGAGAGCGTTATGTCAAGTTCTATTCAAATATGATTAAAGGCCAGGAAGGAAGAATGTTAAGATATGATTAAGGTTCAACCAGGTAAATTGAGAAATCAAGAAGCTAGTCTTTTGTTAAAAAGGGCCATAATGCATATATGAAGGTAAGGTACAATGTCTCCATGAATTATTCTATGAATAATCAGAGTACTACATCCCTTGTGTTAGAGTGCTAAGTGGAAATCGGGTGCAAGAGTAAATCACTTAGTGGATGAGAGAGTGAAAAGTCCATTATGTATAGATTTGTTCTAGATGGATGCAAATAGACTCCAATGAGAGGTAATCCATAAAAATTAATTGGATTCCAAAATTGGACAAAGTCTATGAATAGTCGAGATAAGTGGAAAAATTTATCATGAGTGGATGTCAAGCTAGTTGGAGTATATTGCAACACTCAAAGAACTATGACAACAAAGAAAGGGAATTGTTGATGCATGAAGTGGGCATGATAAGATTTAATTCTCAATGCATATTGATGTGTGTTTGTGCATATAGACATGATTGAACATGCATGTGGCATGCTTGTAGACCAAGAGTGGTCTGTTGATATATATATATATTAATGTTGTTGTGATGTTTTAATAAGACTAATGATGGATTGTGTATCAAGGAAATTGTTTATAGCACGATTGAAGATGTTGATCATGTTGTTGCATACAATAAATATCCATGTGAAGACAAATGAGGATGGTAAAATGTTGATAAATAAGTTAATAAAGGGAGATTGTAAACTTCTACAAAATATTAGCTCAATCGATAGCATCAATTAAATGTAATAACAACCAGACAGGTATTCATTTGGGGTTGTTTATGATGCATAAATTCTTAAAGGAATTGAGGTAAGAGTTCCCTCAGTCAAATTTTTAATATTGAATTGTTGTGCAAAGGAAAAGGGCCTTGAATATACAAGTTGTATTGATGCTTTAATGCATTTATGAGAAATTTAATTGCATAATGTGTTATGTTGGTTATAAGATCATAACCAAGTCAAGAAAGGAGACATACTCATGTTGTAGCAATGAATGCCATTAGAAATGGTCATGTGTGAGGCCATGATGTGGTTGGAAATGGAAGGGCTATAGCACCATAAACATGCATGATGGTTTTTCCCCTATATAACTGATGTTTAGGCTGCAACCTCTTTGCCGACATGAGAGAGCACTAAGAGAATTATATTCCTAATGTTGTGTATGGGTTGAAGATGAAGGTATCCAAATGATCAGACAAGTAAATGGGGAAGAGTTTGGATAATGTGTTAAAGTGTGGGCTATACCTTCCAACCCACATGGTGGAACACATGACATGGATATATGGTATTCTAGAGTCAATGCAAGGATGCATTGTGTATATGTGACCATGGGTATGAGCACATTGGTTTTAATTGTGAGTATTGTTTGATTGCATTATGAAAAGCTTGGTGTGTTGATAATGCATGTACAATGAATGGTAATTTCATTCCAAATGATGAGATTAATAGTTGAATTTTGTTTTTAAATGATCAAGGGTTGGAAATGATTGAATTACTGGTAAAATAGAATTCAGACATCATTTCATGAACTATTGAAAATTGTAACAATTTGTTTGGCTGCATGGACATTGAGAAAATTGCAGGGGAAATGGTCATGGGTATGGAAATGATGTAAGCCCATAAATACGACCAATGCCTACTGCTGTGCAAGCCAAACATAATGAGCATAAATTTCATGTTTGAGAAATTTTATTTTCCTGTATGGAATAAATTTGAAAAAATAATAATTGAAAATTGTTGTGATATGCTAACAATTTGTTTGAATGCATGAAAATTAAGAAAATTGCAGGGAAAATGGTCTTGTATATGACAGGGATGTAAGCCCATAAGGAAGACTGATATCTACTACTGCAAGAGCCAAACACTTATGAGCATAAAACTTATGTTTGGGAAATTTTGGTTTCCTGTATAAAACATATTTGAAAATTTATAATTGAACATTGTTTGATGATGTCTCATATTGAATGTATGCATATGATGCAAATGGGATGATTTCTACATGTTATATACTTCTAGTAAAAGTCTAGAAGCAAGTTGGAATTTGTTTGTGTAAGAACACCTTGGAAAATGATGGATCGCCTAAGGAACTATATAACAATGAAAGGAATGTCTGAGCCTATAGGGTGAGTACAACATGAAGAAGCAAGTTGTTAGGCTTGTAGAAGAACTAGGTTGTCAGGCCTGAAGAGTGAACTCTTGAGTGAGTTTCATTGTCGAAAAACCAAGTTGTCAATCCCGAAGAGCGAACTCTTGTATGAGTTGCACAACAACAACAAGGTTGTTGCTTGTTATTCAYTGGTAGTTTTCCTAGCATTGAGTCTCTTCAGTTCCCAATAGTGAGATTCCTAAATACATGTGCCAATGGGATCCTGATAAATGAATGGTGCAGCCCAATGGAYTGAGGACAGTGAAAGGGGCACATTCCTTGGGTCAACCTTGATAAATGAATGATACATTCCTTGGTTTAGACCTGATAAACAAATGGTAAATTCCTTGGGTTGGACATGTCAAGAGGAAGAGAGCTGGTGGAAATCAAGATAGTTGTAGGAGAATGCCAGTGGGTTATGTATATGTTTTGGGCTAGGGTGCCTATGTATTTATGATTTTTTGGGGCCGAAGCGCCTATGTATTTGTGGTTTTGGGGCCAAAGTTCCTATGTATTTATATTTAAGTTAGAATGCCTATGTGATATTAGGCTAAAGAGTCTTTATGTTGATTAAAGGCCGGACAACCTAACATTGTAATTGTATGAACACCGTATGGTGTTGTGCACCGAGGACAGTGCAAAAATAAGGGGGAGGGGAACGTAACATCCTCGGTTTTAATTTCCACAAATTGTAATGTAATTGTGTATATGTGAATTAGGTTGGTGAGTCGATATGATTGGGGCAAAGATCCCATGTTGATTAATATGGCCGGGGGTCAAATTGTATATTATGAACTTTGAAATGATCAATAAAATTAGTGATCGTTGGCTGTTATGTGAGAGGGATGAAAATGATGGGGGGCTATGCTTCCACAAGAAAGAGGGGTCGAAGGGGGATTTTATTTATGGGTATTAATTCAACCCAATTTCCTGAATTATTATCATTATGTAAACATTCTATTTGTTGTTGAGTGTTTTCAAAGCCAACCATTTATTTCATGTAAGAGGGTGGGTGTGAAGAGTCACATCCCATACTTATTGGGGAGCATGGGGCTGAAGTACAATAAACATTGGGCAGAGTGAGAAGTCAACTAGCTCGAGGAAAAATAAATTTGTATGGCCAAGGAGGGTAGTTTTTGCATGCATATTTTGGGCAACAAGAGAGGAGCTGAGTGTTAGGAACAGAACCAACCATGATATGCTTGGAGGAAACCATTGTTTGGCTATGTATTATGTTGTAAATGCGGCTTGTGTACATGTAAAATAGGCTACAAGCTTGTAGTGCATTTTTCCTATTGAGGAAATGGATCAAGAGCCTTGTGAAGGCTGCTGTGAGCACCCCTGAAGTAGTTGAGAGTTCCTAAAGTCCCTAGCCGAGAGATTTTGGCCAACCAAGTGCACTGGAAGCCATGATAAATGAATGGTGCAACCCGAGGGACTGAGATCAGTGAAGGGGGTACATTCCTTGGGTTGTGCAGGTTGTGCAGAAGAGAGTTGGAGGATTTGAACTGTTATTGGAGATTGGAACCTAGGTTTTGGTTTGTTCAATGTGGAGAGTGGACAACCAGGGGGCTAGATCTCCCTGTGGACTCATAGCCTTAGCTCGAGGGTGGCCCATTGTTGAGATTTGGAGCAACAATGCCTATGGCTGGGAGGTTCATCATTCATATGCAACCAATTGGATTATATTTATAAACAAATAAGTGTTATATTATTTTTATTATGAATATTCCATTGTGTAGATGATTATTGAATGTTGTATGTTTTATGTGTGCTTACTGGGTGCATTCATGTTTTTATAAATGCTGTAGATGCATGGGTAAATCAACATATTGCTATCTGTAAATTTTATGGGCCTGCTGCCCCTTTGTTTTCTTTTATATGTATGGGGGCGTATTTAAATTTGTTTTTAGCGGGCTAAGTTGTTTTCCATACTGACGAGACTCAACTTGGACGACTGGGTATGTTACATTTATCAAGTGTCAATAGGGATCAAATCCCTCAAGGGTTTGACTCCTTGCAATAATAAATCCAAGGTTAAGATGGATTTAAGTTAGTTATTCTTATGTGCGTGTTTATCTATATGTTTTTGTAATGTAGGATTACTTGACATGCATTTATCATGCGAGATTGATAGATGAAGGGTGGGGGATGAGTGTTAAAAGGTCAAGGGGATTACGAATAAGCACATGTTTTGGTTTTTGGGGCATTCTTTTGTGTTAAAAATGAAAGAGGTAGGGAATGGAGGTGTAGTGGTAAGAAAACAACATGTCTTTCAAAGTGTGAGTAATAATATAACTTGAGTAGTCCTAACTATTAAGAACATGAGTTTTCTTTAGTGGTCACATTTTTGAATCAAAAAAGAAGTAGGGTATGTACACCTCCATAAGCTAAATTAAGCATTCAAGTTGTCACCCAAACAAAAAAATCTCATGCATCATTTTGATGTCTAATTATGCAATCTTAAATTAATTATTATTATTATTATAAAAAATTATAAGAAAGATAGAGAATATGCCCTTTCTCTATAATGTCACACCACACTACCCCAAGGTAAAAGGTTACATTGCAACCAAGGGTAGTACTTGATGTCATATATAGGACAAAGACTAAATGTTGCTAGAAAACACATAAATTTACTAAAAATAGCCTTAATGATGACCACCAAAAATATTGGCTTTCTTGTAGACACTATTTACAATAAAACATAAAACTAATTTTAATCGACTAAAAACTTATTTTCTTTACACCTCATAATGATGCAATACCCAAAAACGTGAACAATAATAAAAAATTATCCCTTATAAACCTCCACATATTATTTTAAATTACATAATAATTTTCATACGTCATCCACATTATGCAAATAATAGCAAAGAATAGTTGACTACGGATTGACAACTAAATTAAAAATATAGTATATTTTTACTACCTTCGAGCAAAACAAAATCATACCTCACGCCACGGTCTTGGTATCTGATACAAACAGTAAAAGTTCGCTGTCATGGCATTAATTTTTTGTTCTATCGGCCATACATATAGGTAAGTATTTCCGCCATACATATATAGGCAAGTATTTCCCATCCATCCGCGTGTGTTGATGTGTTGCGGTGAAGAAAGTGGCTGAGAATTACCTGCACTCATAAAACAAAACATCGACGTTGTTTGATCTCTCGATGGTAAGTTTTTTCAATCTTTGATTTATACAATTCTCTGTCAATCTGATTTTATGTAAGAATATCCCTTCTATATTTTTCCATTTGGATTTATTTTCATTGGATCTCTCAGACCATTTCTCCATCACGCCATGTTAAATTTGCTGGGAAACCATTCATAGGATGTATACTTATTCTACCTGACTTTGCTCCGGAGGTCACGCCGCTGGTTTCATTCATTGAATTCCCTAGTTCGATCCCCACTGGCGACACTGGTTATATGAATTGTACTATATCAGGAAGCCATCCACGAATCACTCGGCTTAGAACGAGTTCATTGTTTATTTCTANCAATCTTTGATTTATACAATTCTCTGTCAATCTGATTTTATGTAAGAATATCCCTTCTATATTTTTCCATTTGGATTTATTTTCATTGGATCTCTCAGACCATTTCTCCATCACGCCATGTTAAATTTGCTGGGAAACCATTCATAGCATGTACACTTATTCTACCTGACTTTGCTCCGGAGGTCACGCCGATGGTTTCATTCATTGAAGTCCCTAGTTCAATCCCCACTGGCGACACTGGTTATATGAATTGTACTATATCAGGAAGCCATCCACGAATCACTCGGCTTAGAGCGAGTTCATTGTTTATTTCTATTTATGGAGGGATATTTAATCCGGTTCGGTGTTCTGTTATGAGATGTTAGTTGTGTTAAGGTTTTCAATTTTCTGCAATATCTGGATAAGGGTCTACAGATTTGGGTAAACTATAATACAATAGGTCGGGATCTTCAACTATATTCGCCTTACATTCTTTTGTAAACGCGCGTGGGATCTGATAGTGTTAAAATAGGGTTTTTAACATGCCATACCAGTCCCGGCGGGTTTTTAGAGCGAGTACATTGCTGGCTTTGAAGTTGTTATTTGCCTGATGTTCTTGGTTCCGTTAATTTACCAACAGGTTTATTGGGTGTGATTAGAAGATTAAATTTGGGAAATCGTCCTATATGATAATCTGTGTTCTGGATGCATTTCTTTCTCCTTTTTTGCCCGATTGGTCAACTGCATTACGTATTATTATTGCATTTTGAAAATTATTATTTCCTCTTAGGATTTAGGTTTTGCAAATTGGATTTGTAGTCACTTCTTTGAGTTTAGAAGGATTCGAGTTTATCTATGCAAAATTTCTCTTTGATTTGAGTTCTTGATTCCTATTAGCAATAGCGGAGAATATAGTTAGATGAGCTGTGTAATTGCCAAAGAATTTATGCTCTGGTTCCTTCGGCTAAGATCAAGTCAGACTGGGATTTGCGTTGTGGCACTGGAATCTGGATGCATGTGCAGTTGTCTACATAACAGGTGTTGTATTTGTGACGTTGTATTAACAATGTTTGTCCGCCTCATCGATCTATTGAAAATTGAGTGGGTAATTGCTATATGCATGGAATCTAGCTAAGATGCCTGGCAGTGCATTCTAGGAATAATTTTACCTTTGACAGCTGCTGCAGCAGAGTTAAGTTGTCAAGATGGAGAACTGGGGGTTTAAGAGTAAATATACTTTGAGTGCTCTAGTAAAATATCACTTCTTGGTTTCTGCATCATATAGGCTTCAATTATTAAGGATTGTTAGTGTATGGTAAGTATTCCATAAACCCTGTTTCCTGGACATAATTTATCAACACTGGTTGAGAACATAAGTTAGCAACACTTACTCAGAGCAATCCGGAGTTAAGAATGTTTTGTTAAATATAAAGCTTGCCTGAAAGCATGGACACTGTGGCAAGAAACATGAGCATCATCCTGAAGTTGTCATCCTTTCATTTTAAAAATGGTCTTCATTGTTTTTTTTATAAACGCAATAATCACAAAGCCAAAGCCTAAAGGTTTAAAAACAAGGCATACACTTGTTTTCGATTCTTATATCTCAAAGTTATTGTCTTTGGATTATGTATACTCACTAGATACAGTGTTTTTTCAAAAAGAGCTCTAAATACGTGTTTTTGAGTTAAAAAGATCAAGCCTGATCCAATCCTGTTGCTGAAAAAAGAAAATCAGTGCCTATCGTTGTCGTCTTTATAATGATACGAGTTCAAGTGTCTGAAGAATAATGCTCTGTTGGTTCAGAGATCTTGATATTCAATTTTCAATGGCCTTGTTTAAACTTCTCAATCATTTACCATCGGGTTAACATACCCCCACACCCTGCCCCCATAAAAACTAAGACAGAAAGTAAAAATAGGTTAAAAAACAGATTACATTGTAGTATGTACTCACTTAGAATGATCAATCTTCGTTGACCAAGATCCAAATCTTGCTAGAGTCTTAGACTCTTACATATCTCTCAAGATAGAATTCCATGCAAAGTCACAAGACTCATTCTGGCCCACTTGCGAACATGACTTGTGACTCAGCAAAGCCTTGCCAGTCAACCCGGCATAAACTTGGCATACAGAAAAATTGAAAGTTACATTGAATATATAAGTAATAATGTTTGCAGCCTTTTAGTGTTGAACTTTGAAATTCACTAATAACTATTGTTTCATTATTTATCAATTCCATTTTCTCCATATATATAGAGAGAGAGTGTTACACTAAATATCTAAGTAATAGGGTTTGCAGCCTTTTAGTGTTGAACTTTGGAATTCAATAGTAACTATTGTTTCATTATTTAGCAATTGCATTTTCTCATGCTATTTGCTTTGACTGAGATTTGGTGGGTTTGACCGAGATTTTCCAGAACTGGCTGGGTCAAACCTAGATCTGACTGGTTTGACTGAACCTGTCTGGTTTTGGCTAGTTCCTGACTAAACTGACCTGGTTTAGGGGTTGGGTTGGGTCAAACCAACCCCAGAGTAATACGATTATATGTTTAATAAGGACATTGTATTTCAAAATATATTTATATTTTTATATTTTGAAAATTTTGATTTTTTTTCCATGGAAAACCTCATGGGGAAACCCAAGGGATGCTTACCCACATTCGTGGATGGCATCTCTAGTAAATTCGTCAGTGTAGATTAGTGCACCTAATCCACGGGGTTCAAATATATATATGAACCCCTGGAGAGAGAGAGAGAGAGAGAGAGATTTAATGGAAAATTTAATCCGAATCTCATCTCAAAATTTGAGTTTTATCTGAATTTCATTGCCATTGAATTTGAATTCAAACAAGAACATGAACTGTGTGACATCTGAATATAATGCAAAAGTAACACTTTTGAATTTGGAATCCCAAAGTTGTATTAGTATAACTGAGTATATCATATTCTCATACATCAAAATCGGCATGAATTTGGAATCCCAAAGTTGTATTAGTATAACTGAGTATATCATATTCTCATACATCAAAATCGGCATGGACCATGGGAAGAAGGAATGAACCAAAAAAACAATGTGCCTAACCCAGGGAGATTGAAATTTTTTGATACACACATATATTGACAAATTTAATGGTGAATTTAATTCAAATCTCATTTGAAAAATTAGAATTTTATCTGAATTTGAATTCAAACAAGAACACAAACCATGTGAAATTTTTGAATATAATAAACCATCTCAAACATGTATTGTCGCTGAATTTGAATTCAAACAAGAACACAAACCATCTCAACATGTATTCTTGATGTCAATTTATAGTACATGTAATGGACCACCTCTAGATCTAGATCTCATTGACAACTCATTAGTGCATAATGACAACACCTCATCAGTAGATAAGGATAACAACTCATAAGAAGGTAATCTTGGACTTTGTGATTGTTTAGGGACTCACGGTCTAACATTCCTCCTCTCAATCACAAGTCTGAATAATTATACCAGTGAGGCAACAGGAATTAGTGCATAAACTGGTATCATCTTTAATCTTTTGAATTGAGCTTTGACGAAGATATGCCTATAAATATGCCAATATGGATGCTGAATGAACTTTGAAGGAAAGTAGAATTTTTGGAAGTGAATGACTGCCATTTTTGAACATTCCCTTGGTAATTGGTGAACAAATAGGATCACCATTCTATTATTAGTGAACAAATAGGATCATTGAGGTTCTCTTTGAATTAGGTGTCGAACAACATCCCATTGAATAATTGAAGAGCAATGAAAAGATTCTAGATTCCATGCTAGGTCTTCCCAAATATGCTGATTTGATGAGATTGATTTGAAGTTGATTGAATTGTAGATAGCCTGTTGAGGAGTTCAATTGCTATGCTGGAATTCCAAATGCTAATTGATTTTTTTTTGATAGGACTTCAAAACTTGAAGCCTGACTATCATCATTGATATTTGATATCCCCCATATCATATGCAAGGTAAGATGTATATTGAAGGAATCCAAGCTTGAGCTTTTGGATTCTTCTATTCTTCAATGGTTCATCATTGTTGAATTTAATGCAGCTGCAAGAGCCATTCTCCTTGGAGGATGGCTTAAGACCCTAGTTGTGGACTAGGGCCCCCAGTACACTCCTGGGGTTCTTGGTCTGGGACCAAGCAGTTAGTGCCATGGCAAAAGACCCTTGTGAGGGCCCCCAGTAGACGATTGGGATTCTTGGTTTGGGACCAAGCAGTAAAGACCCTTGTGAGGGCCCCCAGTAGTTGACTGGGGTTCTTGGTCTGGGACCAAGCAGTAAAGACCCTTGTGAGGGCCCCCCAGTAGATGACTGGGGTTCTTGGTCTGGGACCAAGTAGTAAAGACCCTAGATGTATTCTAGGGCCCCTGGATGTGTTCCAAGGAATCCTTGCCCTGAGCTTGGATTGATCCTTGGATGTGTTCCTTGGTGGTTGATATAAGTCCTTAGATATGACTAGGGCCCCTGGATGTGTTCCAGGGTACCCATACCTAAAGCATGGGTTGATCCTCGGTCTTGTACCTTGGTGGATAAGACCCTAGATATGTTCTAGGGCCCCCAGATGTGTTCTGGGGCAACCTGGTACCTGACCAGGTAGATCTTGGTGTAATACCAAGATGTGTTGATATGTGATCCTCTTCTTCTCTCCTGGATGTATCTAGCAGTGTCTATGAACATGGATTTGATCGCATTGATGATGTAGCCCCTAATGCAGTGATGATAAAGTTTATAGGTCACTATGAGACTCATGTGGACATGTTTTGCCATTATGTAACTCCCCTTGACTTTGTCTTAAAAGGTAACCCTTTGTTGTTTGCCTTCACTCTTGTTTTATGTGATGGGAATTTTATTTATGGGATTAGGGTTTCATATGTGATTAAGGTTTTAATTAAATATTAATTGACATATTAATTAATATTTATATTAATTAAATGTCAATAATTAATTATATTTCTAATTACCCTAACTCCTCTCCCTAACTATAAATTAGACCCTACCCTTTGTATTTTATGATTGGACTTACACTCTCACTCTCTCCTCTCTCTCTTTGCTGCGACTACCTCAGTATTTTGCTCTTGTGTTGATGCGGCCTCTTCTATTGGTGGATTAGATTCAAATTTGACTTTTGTTTTGGTCTTGCATACTTACTGTTTGCTAGTGCAAGAGATACTGAGGTATCTCCTTTGAGCAGCCAGATCTTTCTCTAGTTGGTGCGGCTTCTCTCTTGAGTATCAGTTTCAGAAGTTGATGGGTCTTTATATAGGCCGGTAGCTCCTCCATGTTTTAGTTGGTGTATAGGGTGCATACTGCCCCTCTTTCTTGACTGCCAGATCTGTTGTATAAGAGTTGCAACCCCTCTCTACTTGACAGCTAGGACTGTGCAAGAGCTGCAGCCCCCTTCTATTTGACTGTCAAGACTGTATAGACATCCGCGACCCCTCTATCTATAACAATTGTAGCCACGACCTCTCCTCCTAGTTGCCGTGTGTTGATTTGAAGCCCCTGTGGGGTCCTTGTGCTGAAATGTTTTCTTATGGAGGGTTTGACATTGAGATTTCAGATTTGAGTATTTTGTTTGCTTATGGAGCCTTTGACTTTTCAGATCTGAGTTGTTTGCTCATTGAGATTTAAGATCTGAGCTTTTGTTTGCTTATGGAGACATTGACTTTTTAGATCTGAGTTGTTTTCTTATAGAGCCATTGAGATTTCAGATCTGAGCTTATGTTTTCTTATGGAGGGTTTGACATTGAGATTTCAGATCTGAGCTTTTGGACATTGAGATTTCAGATCTGAGTTGTTTGCTTATAGAGCCATTGAGATTTTAGATCTGAGTTTTTTGTTTGCTTATGGAGCCATTGACTTTTCAGATCTGAGTGTGTTTGCTTAATGGAGGGTTTTGACACTTGTATTCCAGATCTGAGGGTTCTCTAGTGATTGATTTCCTTGCTGTGCTATCATTGTTTATTGGAGGTTTTCTCATTAGGGTTATTTGCTTTTATGACTTTGGTTTGTTATTATTTCCATTGGGGTTTTACTATCCATGGCAAAACTGTCCCACAATTCTCTTGACAGAGTTCAAACCCTAGAGGTTTGATATATGAACCTAAACTTCATCTGAGCATACTTACAGAGGCATACATCTACATGTGTCAGGTACACATTCTTCATTGGCTAAGAGGTAAGCTAGGATTTGTTTTTCTGTACACAGAAAATTTGTTTATGTTCAGAATTTTAATTTCATGCATACAGATCTGTTTATATCTTGGTTTAATGTGTTGATCTAAAATTGTATTAGTGAACATAATTTAAAAAAGAACGTCATTGTTTCACTTTTTCCCTAAAATCTATCATGGTTTCAGAGCTTAGGGCGTGAAGGAGCTCAAGAGTAGCAGACCTGAGCCTGCGTAGATCCAACTCTTAGGGTTTACAGATCAACAGTCATTAAAACCCAATTGCAAGTTTGTCATGATAGCTTCTGAAAGCACTTTTCATGAGCAGTGTACTTCTTGACTTCCTCATAGTGAATAGGTGGATTACACATCAAATTCAAGGATTAACTCTACTTGAATTTTTTTCCTATACTGATTGGATACTTCCACTATCAATTACAGCATATGTTTCCTTATCTATTGAAAGATATAGGATAACACCAGCTTTCTGTTAAACTTGTTACTCTCTTCCTTAATGTACTTCTGATAGTTAATATTATTAGAACAAGTGCTGTGCATACATTAACAGTTTTTTCTTTTAAATGGTAGAAATATAAAAGCTCCTTCCTTTTGGTCACTTTAGATTGCTCAGGGGGAGGATGATATGTTTTCTGCTGAGTTTCAGATGGTTCTGATTGGAGAAGAGAATAGAATAGGATTGCAACCATCATCTTGAAGATCACAAGAGATAGGTTTCAGCCTTTATAATGTTATTATTACTAATGCTTGGTGAGTTCTTTGCCTTCATTAAATAATCTTTTAATGGCATTGACAGAATCACTGGTAAAGGAATGTTAGCATCTTATGCACTTAATGGTCATCCATATGTTTTGTACTACAAAGAGTACATGAGCTTTAAAGTTAACCATAATGCTTTAAGTGGTGGAAACTTGGCAATTCTTTGGTGTTTGGCTTTGAGAGAAATTTGCGAGGGATGATTTTTATAAGAACAAAATTTGGGACAATACAGTCTTTGGCCTCATTCTTTAAGATGTATTGTTAACTTTTAGCACATGGATGAATTTTACATTATCCACAGGACAGTGGGATAATCTCTTGAGGATATGAAACATCTGCATACACAGTAGATGTATTAAATAGCTTCAGTTTGTAACAGGGTGCAGCCCAAACAAGTTCAAGGTAAGTCCAGGTATGCACCACTTGCACTCATTTTGTGGCTGCTAGTTTATCTTCCTGTCATATTTATGAAATGGTGTCTCAATGGAATATTGTCAGAATCTCTTTTGTATTCTTGTTATATGACCAAGGAAGCTGTGATCTTAGCACATACTTATCTTAATTGATATAAGGTGGGCCTTTCTCCTTGGTTTGGAAACTCAGCAGTATGTTGGTCTATTATCCTTGATATGAAAGACAACCTGTAACCTTGGGTTATTTTCTTGGTTAAGGAGTCCAACAAATTATCTTGGTAGTTGGGGTAATGTTTTCTTCGTTTTGGGAAGCCTGCACAGTGCAGATATCTCTTTTAATTGAGAGTCCTTAGATTGTAATTGAGCCATTATCCTTGGCATAGGAGCTTAATTTTTTTCATATTAAACTTGGTACTGGCACCAAGAACATCTTGAAGAGATACGACACCAGATCAGATTCAAAGGATCTTATAGGTTCAGAGGGAGTCAGTTTGCACATGCAGGGAGACAAACTTTTTTATGAGACTCAAAGGGAGCAGTCCCTGCACATGAGTTAGACCTACAACAGATGGCAGTATTGAGGTTAAATTTGTGACTCATGACTTCTCTCAGAAAGAAGGGATTATCTATGACAAGATCCTTCCATCAGGATCTTTATCTCTCTTGTCGTAGTTTTTTTTGATTTGTAACTTCACCAGATAGATGTTAAGATTGCCTTTCTTAACAATGAAGTTGAGCAAGAGGCTATCCATGGGAAAGTATCCCATAGATTGGTACAAGCTCTGAGAGCTTGGTATGAAAGTATTGACAATCTCTCTATAGAGTCTTGGGTTCACCAAGAGTATTGCAGATCTCAATCTTTATATAAAGATTGTACAAATTCATTATGCTATCTTAGGATGATTTGTTCCTTACACGAAAGAAATTTTTTGATAGCTCAGACTAAGAGGGAGTTTTTCAACAGAAGTTGAAATGAAAGACTTGGGTCTTTTGCATTATTTTCTGAGCTTAGAGGTGTGGCAGAAACCAGGTGAGATGTTTCTCTCACAAGAGCAAGTATGCAGTTGATATGCTCCGCAGACTTGACATGTTGGACTGTAAGTCCATATCCACACCAATGATTTCTAAACTGAAGAAGTTACAAGATCAAGCTATAGTTTTAGATACGGAAGACCTCTTTGAGTCTTTGATGTATCTTATACATACTAGACTGGATATTTATCATGCGGAAAATGCCCTCAGCCAGTTCATGTGTATATACATATGATTGTTGTTAAGCATATTCTGAGATATGTTCGGGGAACTATAGCTTTTGGTCTCAGATACACTTCTAGTGGAGGTGTAATGCTTCATGAATTACAGATTCAAATTGGATGGGCAGTACAGTGGATCGGAAGACGGATATTGTTTAAGTTTGGGTTCAACGATGATTTCCTCGTCCAACAGGAAATAGGGCTCCATAGCCCAGAGCAATGCAGAAGCAGAATACATTGTTGCAAGTGCTGCTAGTAGAGAAGCAGTGTGGCTTAGGAAGCTACTTTCAGACTTGTTCAGTGCAGAGCTAGAACCCACAGTCATTCACTGCGATAACCAGAGTTATATAAAGCTCTCCGAGAATCCAGTGTTTCACGACAGGTCGAAACACATTGAGATGAGATATCACTATGTTCGAGACATGGTGCAAAAGAACATTCTCAGTATTCAGTATGTTCCAACGGTAGAACAGACGACATATATTTTGACCAAGCCACTGTCCTTGACAAAGTTTGTGTACTTTTGTGACAAGCTTGGTGTTGCTGAGAATGCCTCTTTTGCTGAGAGGCAGTGTTGAATTTAATGCAGCTGCAAGAGCTATTCTCCTTGGAGGATGGCTTAAGAACCTAGTTGTGGACTAGGGCCCCCAGTACACTCCTGGGGTTCTTGGTCTGGGACCAAACAGTTAGTGCCATGGCAAAAGACCCTTGTGAAGGCCCCCAGTAGATGATTGGGATTCTTGGTCTAGGACCAAGCAGTAAAGACCCTTGTGAGGGCCCCCAGTAGTTGACTGGGGTTCTTGGTCTGGGACCAAGCAGTAAAGACCCTTGTGAGGGCCCCCCAGTAGATGATTGGGGTTCTTGGTCTGGGACCAAGTAGTAAAGACCCTAGATGTATTCTAGGGCCCCTGGATGTGTTCCAGGGAATCCTTGCCCTGAGCTTGGATTGATCCTTGGATGTGTTCCTTGGTGGTTAATATAAGTCCCTAGATATGACTAGGGCCCCTGGATGTGTTTCAGGGTACCCATACCTAAAGCATGGGTTGATCCTCGGTCTTGTACCTTGGTGGATAAGACCCTAGATATGTTTTAGGGCCCCCAGATGTGTTCTGGGGCAACCTGGTACCTGACCAGGTAGATCTTGGTGTAATACCAAGATGTGTTGATATGTGATCCTCTTCTTCTCTCCTGGATGTATCTAGCAGTGTCTATGAAGATGGACTTGATCACATTGATGATGTAGCCCCTAATGCAGTGATGAGAAAGTTTATAGGTCACTACGAGACTCATGTGGACATGTTTTGCCATTATGTAACTCCCCTTGATTTTGTCTTAAAAGGTAACCCTTTGTTGTTTGCCTTCACTCTTGTTTTATGTGATGGGGATCTTGTTTTATGTGATGAGAATTTTATTTATGGGATTAGGGTTTTAATTAAATATTATTATTATTATTTTTTTTTACTGGGGGAATCGACAACTCGAGGTTCTCGTACTCGCGTGACACGGGGTCGATCCCCGTCGGCTACCACTATAACTCCAGGTGCAACCACCCAGCCCGCAAGAATGGCGCACGAGTAAATCCGGGTGAGAATCGAACATGAGACTTCATTTTACAAATTTCCTTCCATTTACACGGCACTTGCCAATCCGTCTACACCTGTGCGGGCTTAATTAAATATTAATTGACATAGTAATTAATATTTATATTAATTAAATGTCAATAATTAATTATATTTCTAATTACCCCAACCCCTCTCCCTAACTATAAATTAGACCCCACCCTTTGTATTTTATGATTGGACATACACTCTCACTCTCTCCTCTCTCCTTTGCTGCAGCTACCTCAGTATTTTGCTCTTGTGTTGATGCGGCCTCTTCTATTGGTGGATTAGATTCAAATTTGATTTTTGTTTTGGTCTTGCATACTTACTGTTTGCTAGTGCAAGAGATACTGAGGTATCTCCTTTGAGTAGCCAGATCTTTCTCTAGTTGGTGTGGCTTCTCTCTTGAGTATCAGTTTCAGAAGCTGATGGGTCTTTATATAGGCTGGCAGCTCCTCCATGTTTTTAGCTGGTGTATAGGGTGCATACGGCCCCTCTTTCTTGATTGCCAGATCTGTTGTATAAGAGTTGCAGCCCCTTTCTACTTGATAGCTAGGACTGTGCAAGAGCTGCGACCCCCTTCTATTTGACTGTCAAGACTGTATAGAGAGCCGCGACCCCTCTATCTATAACAGTTGTAGCCATGGCCTCTCCTTCTAGTTGCCGTGTGTTGATTTGAAGCCCCTGTGGGGTCCTTGTGTTGAAATGTTTTCTTATGGAGGGTTTGACATTGAGATTTCAGATCTGAGTTTTTTGTTTGCTTATGGAGCCTTTGACTTTTCAGATCTGAGTTGTTTGCTCATTGAGATTTCAGATCTGAGCTTTTGTTTGCTTATGGAGACATTGACTTTTCAGATCTGAGTTGTTTTCTTATAGAGCCATTGAGATTTCAGATCTGAGCTTATGTTTTCTTATGGAGGGTTTGACATTGAGATTTCAGATCTGAGCTTTTGGACATTGACCTTTCAGATCTGAGTTGTTTGCTTATAGAGCCATTGAGATTTCAGATCTAAGTTTTTTGTTTTCTTATGGAGCCATTGACTGTTCAAACCTGAGTTGTTTTGCTTATGGAGCCACTTGTTTTTCAGATCTGAGTGTGTTTGCTTAATGGAGGGTTTTGACACTTGTATTCCAGATCTAAGGGTTCTCTAGTGATTGATTTCCTTGCTTTGCTATCACTGTTTATTGGAGGTTTTCTCATTAGGGTTATTTGCTTTTATGACTTTGGTTTGTTATTATTTCCATTGGGGTTTTTCTATCCATGGCAAAACTGTCCCACAGTTCTCTTGACAGAGTTCAAACCCTAGAGGTTTGATATATGAACCTAAACTTCATCTGAGCATACTTACAGAGGCATACATCTACATGTGACAGGTACACATTCTTCATTGGCTAAGAGGTAAGCTAGGAGTTGTTTTTCTGTACGCAGAAAATTTGTTTATGTTCAGAATTTTAATTTCATGCATACAGATCTGTTTATATCATGGTTTAATGTGCTGATCTAAAATTGTATTAGTGAACATAATTTAAAAAAGAATGTCGTTGTTTCACTTTTTCCCTAAAATCTAACAATCATTGTATTTGGTGGTTTTGTGGGTTGACCACTAACCATTTTGACTGGATTAATGTGGTAGTTTTGGTTGACCACTAACCATTTTTGATTTCATAAATGCACCCCCCTCTTGAGTGTGAGAGAGTACCTTTCTCATTGACTTGTGTTTCAATTTAAAAGAGATGTAGAATTGGGTCCCAATCATGCCCAAAATCTTCATCCAAAATAAATGTTTGAAAGCTTTCTACTTTTGTGATTTCTCTATGCAAATCTGTCTTTACATGTTCTTGAACAAGATGGTAAGCCCTATGCAACTTCTTGACTTGTTGATTCCAACGCCAAGAACTTTTTTTTTCTAGGTTACACAGCCCGAGGAAAACCCCCAAGTACTTCCCCTCATTTCAAGGATGGTACCTCGAGTAAATCCTAGAATCTTCAAGTCACAAGGCCGGTCAACAACAGGGGCCCAAAGCTATTACAACAATATACTCGTTATGAGCTCAACATGACACTTACAAGAATTGAACCTGGGTGGGGAGGATAACAATCATTTTTTCCAACCACCCAAGATAAACCAAATTGACAACAATGCCAAGAACTTATCCAGTTGTAATGAACTATTTTCTTTTTATCCTTCTTCTTTTGACATCAAAACATTAAATCTCCATGTGACCAATTCTGTGACAAGCCATAATGAACTATTTTCTTTTTATCTTTCTTCTTCTTTTGACATCAAAACATTAAATCTCCATGTGACCAATTCTATGACAATGCTGGCACTCAAGTTTTTCCTCAAGATGTTTATCATCAACTGTATCATTAACCTCATTAACTTCTACATTAGTTTATGAACTCTTCAAATTTTAATCAAGAAATCCTGCACTCACAAACTAAACTGGTTTGGAGTAATCTGCGATATGAAAGTTGTTGCCTTTGTCATATCCTAAGCCATGTCGATTCTTGGTAAATTGCAATTCTTCCCAAGGTCCGACAATCATCTTGGAAAGATCATTCTGTAATTCATGATGTTCTTCTTTTATATCTTCAAATTCACATTTGTTGTTGCTGTTATTACTTTGTGCTTCAACTTGAGACTCATCTTCAATAAGATTTTCCTTCATCAATTGACTGTGTGATTTCATCTCATGACTAGGTAAGGAATTATCAACTATATCTTTTCTTGCCTGTGTATCAACCATCAGGTCATTTGTATCACAAGTGACATCAGCCATCTACTTTAGGTCTTTTGTGTCACAAGTTGCATCAACCTTTTGTATGAGGTCATTTGTTGCACAATTAACATTTGTCATTTGCATTAAGTCCTTTTTGGCACATGCGACATCAACCATGCTCTCAATTTGTTTCTCCTTTTGAATTAATTTTAGCTCAAGTGCTTCAATCAATTGATTCTTCATATCAATTCGATTGTGAAGGTCAATAACCCAATTATGCAATTCACGTTTGGAGTCTTGTAATTCCTTGATTTCTTGATTGGCATTTTGCAAATGCTTTCCTCCTTTACCCATTTTTTTTAGAATTTTCACTTATCACACTCGCTTGCTTATTTGTTTTGTTATGCTTGCTTGTGTCTCGCTCACCTGCTCTTATTGCCTACCTTAGGGCATCAGGTACTATCAATCATGCACCCCAAACTGTGATTTTACAATGATTAAACTTTGATGACAATGACCCTTAGGTCCCTTTATACAACATGGCTTCTTGTAATTCCTCTTTAAAAAATTCAATGACTTGGTTCAACCTTATGCTTCAATTTCAATGAGACAACAAACTATTGACTCAAAAGACACTTGAATTTAACACTATGGATCAATTGAAGCATATTTTACATGGTCCATAAATGATTATGACATTTGAATTTTTGTCAATGCTCAATGAAGTTTTGAGGAATAAACAACTCTTAGTCTTCTTGTTACATGGTTTGAAAGATAAATATTTTTAATGCCTTGCTTCATCACGTGTGTTGTGACAAATTGCAATTGAATGCCAAAACTAGACATGAAATAGAGTATCAAACATCCAAAAACATACACAATCACACATGAGCACAAAGTGTTATGTAGATCCCCTTATTCCGATTTCAAGACAGGTCTAAGACAAGGAACAAAAAAAATGATTTTATTATGAGTATCCCTTTTTGCAATGACAATGGTGTTTGCCCAAATACAAATAGAAGCCTTCAACTTGTTTTCTCCTTCATGATAGTTTGAGAAGGATTTTGAGGAAAAAACAATTTGATGGTCAATTAATCTTTCACAAGGCTTCCACTAGACTTTAAAGTTTAAACTATTCGCTTAGAACATATGCATGTCTCTCTTCTTTCACAAACTCGGGTACATGCAGAAATTCTTGTTTCCTGGGACCTACTCATCGGGTTGTGTGTTCACCTGTGGAATGAATTCTTTTTTTTTTCATGGATCAGTATCCATCTCTAGCATGTGGGCTTTTCTTGGTTGTGAACAGAGATATAAATTTGTACCCAGATCGATTGCTTCTACTTCTCCATCTACTATACAATGCTTCCAAATTCACAGCTCCAACAAAGCTTGTCAGCCTTAAGAATGGAGTTGATGAAGGTGCAATCTCACCATGAGATTGGACAAGTTTCCTTTGCATACATTAAACGATAGTTAAGGGCTCACCAATTATTTCAAGAGGGTTTACATCACCATAACTGGTAGACCCCGTGATTTGATTTATGTTATTTGTATAAGGCTGCTTTCTAGAAAGAACCACAAGCTGGAGAAGAACGCGATTGGCAGGTCGCTATTGATTGGTTGTTTTCTGTGCAAATGTGATTTCTTCTCAATTTCGTGTGACTCAGATCAGCCATCTCGAGGGCTATCTGTTTGTATGTGGGCTATGCTATCTGTGTGTGCACCAATGGGATGGATTGTCACCAAATTAGTGGATCCATCCTCAAAGAGCCATGTTTCACATCATCTCATCGAACTATTTCACGACATCTGATGCTTGCAATCTGAATTTTATTTACTGTAACTAGTCTTCGTGATGCAACACTAATTGATTTAGAACTTTCCAATCTTAAACAAGAGGTTGCAGGTTTGAGCCATGGGAAAAGAGAATCTGTAGGTGGTGAAGCGACTAGATTTGTAGAGGTACATGGGGTTATGGTGTTCACACCATCCTTACATTGGAAAAAGGACGGATTGAATCATGAGAGAGAGAGGGAGATCAAACATGGTGAGCTGGGCGTGGTTTTGGATACAATCTCAAATTAGATATGAAGCAAAGATAGGCATTTTTATCCATAGCAATTGTAGTAGCGGATGATAGAACCAGTTCGCACCAGATCTATGATGGATATGAAGATCCACAGCATGGGTGATTGTGGTCGAGGAGACCAAGTTCCAAGCACCAAGAAAATGTTGGTTGAATTTAAGTAGGCCACATCCACATTCTTTAATTTTTTTTGTTTGAATATATAGATTTGTACATGTAGCTATATAATCAAACAAAAAACCTTGCACAAGAAACTTTAGGAAATTGGAACTTGCAATTGAATCTGCACCTATAGATGATAAGCTCAAACCACCACCTTATCCATGCTGCAACAGAGGGAAATGATCAGAAGGTCGGATCCACAAACCAAGATCTCAACAGAGTTGCTTGCTTGCCTTGATGATGTAGCTCGTGTGCACCAACTGCTCTTCTTAGCACCTTAATATCAAGATATTACATTATTGGCTTATCGTATCAAACCTCTCATGGACCATTACCATGGAGGAGCTATCGTGCCCTTAAGAGTAAAGGAGCTCTGATACCATGTTAAGAAATAGAGCATATGTAAGCAGAACAAGAGAATTTGGTGAAAAAGGCTTTAACTTTAAGCCATTCTCTACACTTGTATTGATCTCATGATATCAATTTATAGTACAAGGATTTGACCACTTCTAGATCTAGATCTCATTGACAACTGATTAGTGGATAATGACAACACCTCATCAATAGATAAGGATGACAACTCATGAGAGGGTGGTCTCAGGCTTTTTGTTTGTCTAGGGACTCACAGTTTAACATCTGTCATGGCCTTAGCAAAAATGTACCCTTCACTCAAATAAATAATTGATTATGCATGTTAAGCTTTTTTTACGATATTTTAAGGCTTGGATTAGACAATTTCATCAAAATTGGGTGATTGACTGATGTCCCTAGAGGATCAAGGTAGAGGCATAGGCTAGACAAGAGGCAAAGGGTGATACTAATGATGAGAATCCCAATATAAGCTATGGTGGAACATTGCTTGTCATTTAAATGTTCTTGCTCATTTATTCATAATGCTTTCTTTCAAAGTTCCAATATAATTTGCTATTTATAAAATAACACACACACACACACACATATTGCATTTCCTCGTTTCCAAATTTTTTTGGGGGTCACGTTTCCAACGTGTTTCTGTTTTGGAAACTCATACCCGTCTCCCCATATCGTGTAACTTAGTCATATATCGGCCTAGGGTTGAGGGCCAATAGAAAGCTCTTCTGCCCCTTCCCTTGCCTCTGTGGTTTGCTACAAGCACATTAGGATAGTGCATGGACCTTCTTAGAAAAACAAGGAGAATCAAGTGAAAAATGAACTTGAAATGGCATTTTTTGGCTATTTATAAACAAAACCCATGAGTTTAGCTGTCAGACCTGGATTTGGTGGGTCTGATCGAGTTTTTCCAGAACTGGCCGGATCAAACCTAGATCTGATTGGTTTGACTGAACCTGGCTGGTTCTGGCTAGTTGCACTCTAAACTGACCCAGTTTAGGTGCTGGGTTGGGTCAACTAGGTGATTTCTATTCCTAGTCAACCTGATCAATTCCTCTTACTATGATTCAGCATGACATCCTTCTCAGGGACGAGGCTTTAGTATCAATTCTCAGAAGGGTCCAGTAACCAGTTAGCTCTTTGGCATGTTAAGAGGAATATTCACTTTGCGCATTTTAATATGAAGACCTGTGGGCAAGGCAGTTGTAGAAGATTATGTTGATGCAGTTAGAATTTGTATGCCAACTGTCTGTAGTGAGCATGGATGCTGCAGGATATATATTGTTGATGAAATCAGATGAGGGTGATTCTTTTCTTTCAGTCATAGCATGAGTCAAAATGAATTGGGGGTGACTCATATTCGTGTTGACTGTGTTTGAATTGCAAGTCAAGTTTGGTCAACCTGAGTATGACTCGCCAACTTGCCCTATAAATGCCCTATATTTTTTTATATTTTTGCAATCGCTGAGTTTTTGCCAAGTTTTTCCCAAGCCAAGTCAATCTCTCAACTCTTCTGCCTTGCCTAGTTTTCCTTTGAGCAGAGTTTGGCAACATTGGTGTTTGTTTCCTTGTATCTAAATAAAATTATTCTGCTACAGCATGCTTTTCCTGATGTGATAGGTATTTATGTAGATTAGGTCATCATACTTTTGTTTTGGTCCCTAAATAATGCTTTATTTAACTGCAAGAAATTGATACATCTACGTGGCATCTGACAGAACTTTCTATATTATTACAATCACGTGCAGCACATAAATTTTCCAAGGAACACCTCATGGGGAATCCCAAGGGATGCTCCTCATCCCTTGGGCTCATGTGAAGCACATGTTGTGCAAAATGTAAGAACATATGACGGGAATGGAGGCCACATGAATATGTAGCAGATCATATAATTGCATGCTAATTATAACCATATTAAAAGGTGGGTATAAAAATTCCATAGAGGGTCTGTCTGCAGGCATCTCCAAAGACGAATCTTCCATATTCAAATCCAATTGCATTATGTAACATAACTTAAGCCTTAGATAGCTCATTCATGCAACTCGATTGGACCAATTCCCCCAAACATAAGCTGTCATATATGCATTTGGCATGTCAAACATCAACCCTATATGTTCATTCAGGATTCAAAGTTTGGGTTAATAAGAAATCATGGAACTATTTCCATGCATAGTGATTCATTGCAGCTAGTACCATGTCTTCATCTGACGATATTACAAAGAGAGCGACTTGGAAAAGACTTATCAACTATATTGTAACCTTCTCTAATATGCCTATCTACAACACTTTATGCTTCAACAAATTGATCACAAGTGGACAGGTTAGGAGACATAATA
>JASDQU011311079.1:0-13934 GCA_032191745.1 Picea mariana | reverse complement strand
AGATTTATATGTTAGTATTCTTCTTGTTTCAACTCTAACACTTTTTTTCCTATGATTTGACTTTCAGGATGATCTCTTTATACTCTTCTTGATGGTGCTCTTGATTCTTGTCTTGGTGATGCTTCCTCTTGTTTTTATTCTTCACTTTGTGATTCTTCTTCTTGTGTTTCTTCAATTTCTTCGTCATCATCATCATCTCTTATTATTTCATCAACTTCTGAATAATCTTGAGATATGATTCTTCTTGATGTTAGATCATCCAACTTTACATTTTCACTTTCTACAATTTTGTGCAATCTTATATTGTAGCATTTGTATCCCTTTTTATTGGATGAGTAACCAAGAAATGTGCCTTCATCTGATCTGGAATCAAATTTTCCTAGACTATCATAATATATTTTTATATAGCATTTTCTCTCAAAGACTCTGAAGTGTTTTATTGATGTTGGTCTGGCAAACCAAAACTCATATGGTGTCTTGTCATGGTTAACTCTAATTTGTTCTCTATTAAGTATATAATGCTTCTCTCCAATAGATATATGGGAGTTTGGCTTCATTTAACATAATTTTGGATACTTCTTGGACAATTCTATTTTTCCTTTCAACAAATCCATTTTGTTGAGGAGTTCTTGGAGCTAAAAAGTGTCTTTTAATTCTATGAGTTTCACAAAACTCATTGAGCTCATATGATTTAAATTCCCCTCCATTGTCTGATCTTAGGAATTTGATTTTGAGATCAATCTCATTTTCAACATGTTCTTTGAAGCCTTTGAATTTTTTTGAATGCTTATGATTTCTATTTAAGAAAAGATACCCAAATAATCCTTTTATAGTCATCAATGAATAAAATGAAGTAATGTTCACCTTGCATGCTTTTAGTTATTTTTGGTCCACATAGGTCAGTTTGAACAAGTTCTAATGGTTTTGATGTAGAGTATTCTTTTTTTCTTGAATCTTACTCTTCTCTGCTTTCCATGTTGGCAGTGCCTATAAATAGAGTTTGAAGGTTTAATAATTTTTGGCATATCTCTCACAACTTCTTTTTTATTGACTTTTATCAAATTATAAAAACCTCTATGTCCCATTCTTCTGTTCCATAGCCAACTTTTGTCTATTTGGATCATGCAACCTTTTTCTTCTTCTTCTATGTTTAAGATATATACATCGCTTGGTGTCATGGGTGCAACAAAAACTAATTTTCATGGTCCCTCTTTCCTAATTTGACATTTTTTAGTGTCAAATATGAGTATGTGTCCTTAATTACATGTTTGACTTACACTAAGGAGATAAGGCTTCTTATTTTAAACTAATAACACATTTTCTGCTTTAGTTATGTTGTTTCCTATACTGACTATACCCTTTCCAAGTATCTTTGCAGAGACATTATCTCCAAAAGTAACTCTTAATTTTGTTTTCCTTTTCAGACTAAGGAATTTGTCTTGATCTCTTGTCATATGCTTTAAACATCCACTGTCAACATACCATTGACTCATTTTATCTTTAGCATATAACGAGACCTTACACTTTGTTTCCTTTACTTTCATTTGTTTTTCTTTCCATGTCTTCTTATGATTTTATTCTTGAATGTTGGAAGTGTTTATGGGATGCTTTGGTAGTTTACAATCACTAGCTTTGTGACCATAATTGTTTCATTTATAGCATTCAACATTGTAATATTGTAATGGAGAGAATGAATTATAGTTTATATTCTCTTGATTATTATTATTCTTGTTGTTCTTATAACCATATCTTAGAACATTCTGATGATTTTTCTTTCCATAAGCTCTACAATGTAATGATTTATGCCCAAAATTATTGCAATATAAATGTAACAACCTCTTTTTTATGACATAAAATTAAGTGAGTACAGTAATTTTTTTTTATCCTTAGTTAGAACAAGTATTACACGAAACAACATACATAATTACGTACACATTCTATTTTCATTCATCTCAATGCACAACAATATTTAGGTACAACTTCAATGTTGTTTAGAGATCTGCCACATCACATAAATATAACATACGATGTCTACCCGCCCAACCTACCCTACAAGGTTAGGACCTCTAAGATACATAATCAACGCTCAAGTCCAGGATTCATATGATTTATTTTGACCATTTAAGGTCTCAAGAATGGTGACTATTCTGAGGAACAAGGAAGTATCTAATTCCCATAACTTCAATCTATTCCAAAGTTCAAGACTAGAATTAAAAACATTATTAACCATAAATTCTTCAAGGTACAAAGAAAAATATGGTAACATGGTCACCACTTACACAAAACAATTGTATGCTAATGAAATAATTCATTACATTAATATTTAAAATAATAGAAAATAATTTCATTAATATCATGACATAAGCATAAACATTTAGTAACAAGAACCCTTAAGTAGGAAATATAACATTAATGACATATTTAAACTTTACTCAAGTTTACTTGGAAATAAGTGTAACAACCCTCCATTGTACAACCAAGTAAGTATATATATGAGTTAGCATAATTTTTTTTTAAAAAGAGAAAAGCAGAGAAGAGAAAAGCTCTCAATCCTGAGAGGAGATTGTAAGCTCATTTTGTACTTTCTGAAACTAAAAAAATATTGTGATGATGTAATTATGCGTCTGTGTGTTTTTTTGTTTTTGAGAATGAGTTTATGATATTGTTTTTAGTTCCAAAGTTTCTCTTCTAGGAGTCACAGTGCAAAGTGTGCATAGTGCCAATGCAAGGAGTGCGCAGATGGACCTTTTGAAAGTCCAAAGATCAAGAGAAATAGTACAAGGTGTGAACAGAGCCCACTCAAGGTGTGATTAGGCCTTGATCTTCTGAAGAACGAAAGCTCAGGAGAAAAAGCATGTGCAAAGTTCCAAGTGGGGACTCAAGGACTGTAAATACATTTGTTTAAGAACTAGTGGACGATATCTACTCATGAGGATTTGAATTCCCCCACAATCATTCGATCAAACTGGAGGAGCACGCTTGTTAAACCTTGAGTCCTTTAGACTTCGTCTCTTTGGTGGTTTGGAACATTTAGTGTTGTTGGAAGGCGTGGAGCCATGAAGCTTTGAATCCCAACCGTAGATCATTGGACAAGAGTGAGTTGTATATCTCTGATTTGTTCGGTGATTCGACACTCCAATAAGTTTGAGTCGTAGTTGTTAAGGGATAAGAATCCCTGAAGCTTTGAATTCCCATAGTAAAGGGTAGCCATGGATCTAGTGATCGAACGAGGGTCGTTAGATCTATGAGCCTTCGTCCTTCGGTGGTTCAATAATTTGGTACTCTGGCGAATTGAGCCATTGTTGTAAAGGGTGAGGAACTTTTGGAATCCCGAACTCCAAATTGGTCATCAACTGTTGATCAAAGGAGAGTGTGATCTATTAGATCCCTGAGCCCTTTGGCGGTTTGGTGATACGGGTGAATTGGTTCAAATTTGTTTGGCATGGAGAAACTTTGAAGCCTAGATTCCTTGAGTATATCTCCACCATAGATTCTAGTGTGAGGAGAATCCCCACTAGCTGTTTGATTAAATTCATAATCGTTGATGAAGGAAAGTGCAAGGATAGGGTATAAACTACATATGTCGGTCAACCTCATTTTATGACTGAGTTCAACCAGTAACACTTCGGGTAAATGGGAGTCTTGGAGTTTATGAATCCTCCAGAGCATCGAAGTCCCGGAGCTCTGAATAGCGCCTTTTTGGCTAGCGCTTGGTTCTAGCCCACAGACACATGCAAATTTGTCAAGGTAAAAAGGGTTATTTCCTGCACATTTCACATGACTAAATAAAACAGTGTTAAACTTTTCTTGATTACTCTGAAGGATATAATTTAAGATGACATGAGGACAATCCTTATTAGTATTGACTAACTATATTCAATAATTTCATTTCCTGAGTGTTTCAACCTATTTTATATAATTCTATTAATCATAATGTGTTCTAATATACTTCGAGTTAACATAAATTTTCTCCTTGGTATATGTATAAATATATATACAACAGAGTTTGATTTACATAAATGGTCCTAACACCATATATCACAACAATGCATAGTCTGAGATACATAACATAAAGAAAATTTCCAAAAATGAAGGATTATTCAATTATGGATCTCAGTGAGAATGTACAAGCTAAATAGAAAATTTCAACCATCTACACTCTCATTGTTACACGGGTGGGTAAACATTCAAATAAATCAGGAAGGAAATCATTGAGATTAAAATCATTACACCCTCAATTCTATTACTGAGTGAAAAACAATTCTTTTAGAACATATCAATAGTCACCAGTAAATAATTCAATCCTTATGGAATCAAATATGTACATATACAGTCTTTAATTTTTTATTTAAAAAAAAATTACTAATCAGGTATTCAGTTGAACATCCATTAAATTAACATAGAAAGAACATCTATAAATCAACCATTAAATTAAACATATAAGAACATCTATAAATTTAAACAGAATAATATGTACTCACTTGTTTATATGCAGTCAAATTTAATCAAATACTGATAAAACTCATAACTATTTGATTCACATAAATTTGTATATATTTGTCAACTAGATAGATCCTCCTCTAGCATTCCTAAATTGCATTGATCATTACAATTCTATTATAATAAGGAACAACTGAAAATTAGAATATCGTAATCCAAGAAGTTTGTAGTTGATGATCTTCAATCCACTCCTTGTGCAGAATTATTTTCTCCTTTCCTAATTCACAAACATCATCGATACCTCCCAGCCAATGCTAGGAGTAATATTCTTCCCCCTTCTCCCCTCGAGCCACCAAGGGGCCAAGAACAAAAACTAGAACATAGTAGCTCCCAATATTTCCTCACAAGGAAGAGCTTCCACTCTTTTCACAAGATTGGAGTCCCAACTCTCACAAGTAAACCACAATCCAATAAAAAATTGGCAGCATAGAAGTACCAAGAAAAGTCAGACCCCTTTCCCTTCTTCTCCATTTCCTTTATAGAAAAATCCCCCAATGACACATGTCCTCATGCACAAATAATTAACTTTTTAATTAATTTAATTAATATTATTCACCCACACACTTGTCACACTCTTCCCAAGTTGCACAAGTAATTACCCTTTTTATTTTATTTACAAATTCTTTTTCCCTCGCATTCCCCAATGTGTTCTTATTTTTTCTCATAGTTCTCCCTTTGTTCCCCAAATTCTCATTTAATGAGTGTCCCCTAAATAGATCTTAGTTAGAGTTGGATTAGGAGTCTTATTTTAGTTAGACTTAGTGGTAGTTTGACTCTAGATTCTATTATATGTGTACACCTATTCTCTCATATTATTATTTCCTTCTATTTTAAATTCCAATTTATTAATTTCATGCACACATGTGCATTTATCCAACCTTTAGATTTTTATTCACCTTTTTCCTAGAGTTCTATTTTTATCTCAATTCTTTTAATTTATTTAATATTTTTAATTAGACCCTTAATTAAACTTAGACTTAGGATTAGTCTTAGACTTAGGCTTAGACTCTCTTTAGGCTTCTAGATTTATAATTTTATGATTAAATAGTTATTTTATTCTAACAAGGTCGAAACATTTCAATGTTTTCTAGGCCAACTAGATTTATTGACTCAAGTTTTGATTACGTGACGTGCCCTTCAAGATGCACCTCTATGATCCAAGGGTGCCACTTTCCTTTGACTCGTTTTGGAATTTTTTATAACCCTTAGAGTCAACACTCCACTTGGTTGACCTTGTGAGAGACTAAGGGATTCTAAGGAATAAGGGCTCTGCCTTATTGCACGCCCCTTATATTTTCTCGTGAGTGATTGTCTCAGTCTTCCCTCATGGCATTGTGTACCTCTCAAACTCGATAATCGTTAACCTACATTTCAGGTCACGACGGGAGTGATAGTAGGTTGTGATAGGGACGCTGCCACACCTCTCCCTCAAATGTATGGTTTATGTGCATGACCCCTTTACTCCTTATGTGAGTCGGATTAGCAAGCATCGTCAAGACTAAATCCACTGACAAAAAATGTTTCAATAATCCATATACATAAATCATACTGTAATATCACATGTGCATAAAATGAAATACTCAAACAAGTACAATCCACTCCCTGACTCAATCTGGAGTCCAAGGAAGTCCATTGATTCCATCAACATCCATAACCTGTCATGTGTCCTGCACACTCAGGAAAACTCATCAATAGCATTTTCCAATACATATACATCAAATTAACAATAAATCACAATAGATCATCATCATCATATATAACTCATAATCGAAACAAAATCATAATGTACCATAACTGGATCACTTGCATGCAAGTGTCCTCAAAGAATAATTCAATAAAAGTGTGCTCAGTAGAATGGGATGTTACAAGAAACAATAGCCAAGAAAGAGATGTTGATACCTTTCGGGGGGGGTTTTCTTTCAACTGTGTTCCTTCTATATTCATTTTCTTTTGAAGGGAGAGAAAATTTATGTTGATTAGAATCAATATTTATATTGCTTTCTTCCTTTTTTAAAGAGCTCTGAAGGGAAACTACATAAATTTTTGGATTTTTGTTAGTTTCCTGAGATGTAGAGTTAGATCCTTTGTTAGAATTATTTTGATCATAACCCAGTTTTGACACATTTCTTGATGATATTTGACTATTAAGAATATCATCCAATATTCTTGAACTGTTTTAAAATCTTGATTGGTTGTTTCCTTTCTCAAGTTCTCTTTTTAGAAAAACAATTCCAGCCTCTAGTTGTTCATAGTATAATTGTTTTTTATTGAGTTGTTTACTTATGAATTATTCAATTCTTTTGGATTCTTGGAGTTGAGTCTTAAAATCAATAATGATTTGTTTTGATTCCTTGATGGTTATTGAAACTTCTTTTTCTTTTGATTTTTGTTTTTCTTCATATTCTAATAATTGTTTTCTTAATGATTTGTTTTTCTTTTTATATTTTCTCAATTATTCAAGAGAACTAATAAGTTGTCTTTGAAGGTCTACTTGTCCTTAAACTTATGATTTTTCTTCATTATCAACAACATTATTTTGAGATTTTTTTCCCATAGATAAAATTTATGTATCGTCATCTTCACTCATGTTAGATGAACTATTGTTTTCTTTGGAGTAGAAGTTTTTTCTTTTTCTTGTAGAATTTCTTCTTGTTTCTAGTTTTTCTTTTCTTAAGTTATTTATTGTTACAAGTATATTCATCATCACTATCCACTTGCTTGGGATAGGTACATTTAGAGAGAAAATGCCCAACTCTTCCACAGTTGAAACACTTGAGGGGTAACTTCCCTTTATATTTCCCAGATCGTTTATGGAGTTTCCTTATAAAACTGGCCTCTTCTTCATCTGATATGTCTGAGTGATTTTCATATGGCACATGTTCATGGTTCTTTTTGGATTTTGATGCTTTGAAGGTTGTTTCCCTTTTTGATGACTTTTCTGTTGATGTTTGGACATCATCGGGAAGATATTCTATTAGAATAATAATTAATAATAGAATTATTGATTATTAAATATCATATATAATAAGTAAATTATAATAATAAATAGTTATCGATTACTCAAGGGATGCATCCTTTCATGGACGGTCACCATATGTTCCCTATATATGGAACACTCATCATTGTAATAATATATCGAATATATTGTTGATTAATTCTGTTGGTTGTCATTGATGTCAACCCTTGAAGAAAGTTTGGTAGCAAATTTCGGTAGTACAAAGGTATGGGTAATGGAACCAAGTTTGTTTGATGGATAATGGTAGGAGTTTTGATATATTTTTAGGTAAGACTATTCTATATGGATAGTGAATGTCACACCATTTCTGATGGTATGTGGAACGCCACATAAATCCTCACGGTTAGAGAGCTATGGCCATGTGAAGTTGGAGAACCCTCATGAGTCATATAGAAGCCCCAAAAGGTCAAAGTAGTCAAAGTGGTTGCAAATAAGAAATTATTTAAATAATAAAGTGAAGTGATGATTTTACTATTTATGGATAATTCAAAGTGGATGCAAAAGAAATTATTTAAATAATAAAGTTAATGGAGAACTTACTATTTGTGGAAAGTGGTTAAGTTAAGTGGACAAATGGTTAGAAGTGGGTTAGCCCTAAAATAAGGAAAGTGGGTTAAGATGGTTAGAAGGTAACCCCTTGAGGAAGCTACATGAAATTATAATAAGAGGCAAGGGTCTCTCATTTAATAACACTTTAGCACATTGAATATCTATTGTTTTATAAGGCTTACTGTAGGTACTCATTGATATATCTAAAGTTGCGAAAGTATGAGGTAGCATGAAGGGTTGACAGTGAAAGTTTCAGAATTATAGAGAATACTAAAAAAACCCTAAGTTCTGAGGTGTGCATGGGATAACAGTACAACAGGGAATGTACATACATGGGCTACCAATATAACAGAGCATGTATGCACATCGGTTGTCAGTATAACATGACGCGTACATGAGGGAAAATCCATGTAAATATGAGGAGATGAAGAAGCTGAGGTTTTAGATTATGAGAACAAGCTCCCAGGAAGGTATGTAGTGATCAAATACATCATATCTATCCACTGGTTCAAAAGGTATGTCCTATTTCTATGAGTAGTTGGATTTTTATGTATGCATGAGAAATGGTTATGGATATTTGAGGATTCTCCCTAGAGAGACTAGTGGTTGCATGTGATCTTTTGTATAAGTCAGATCTACAGAAATATAGTGCTGGTATAATCAATATTTATCATTGATACTTCTTGTTAGAGTTGATGCACATATTGTATTTATTGGCATGTGGCTAAGGGTTTTTGTGGTATATGGTTGAGATCTTGTATTTGTGAAGTGGTTGATGTATTGAGAGGTTGAATATCAGAAAGGGTTTGATGTATAGATCACGTGATGGTGATTATACGTGTTCATGATTACAGACACTTGTATGGCACATGACTACAAAGATATAGATACTTTGGGTAAAGGTTATGTATGAGGATGCATGCACAGAGTACAGTTACAGTTTGGATACAATGACAGGTTTCAGATCTATGTGAAATAGGTTGTTGAGGGTCAGAAGTTTTCAGAAGAAAGAAAACCCTATTTTTAGAAGGAATGTATGGGCTTCATAAAAGATAGGTCGCATACAYACACAGGTTGTTTCATAAATAGGGCAYGTACATAATCATGTTGCAGAACTACAGGTCGCGTATATGTTGTATTTGTTTGATACATGTTCAGTTCATGATTTTAGCGGCTAAATTTCTCTCATGGGATAATTTTCCATGGTTTTTKCCAAAAAGAKATTCTCTACTGTAAAAATGATTCGCCCAGATTCTATAGGATAAAATTATTTTACCTGAAAAATCACCAAGATTTTATACAAACTATATAAAATCCTTAGAAATTTGAATATTTTTATAAAAATATCACCAAACATTTATAGTTGGCATATGAAGGATCGATAAGATTTGCTAAGGTTTCTACATTTAAAAATAAATTTTCATCCTTAAAATCATCCTTGGTTCATGTACAGGTTGATTGCAGGGCAGTAGTACAAGTTGGTTGTAGGTCAATGGTACAGGTTATTACAGTGGTATATCTTGTAATGATAGTGTGACAATGTTTCATCATTCTACTTCTATGTCAGGGCAATTAGATCGGGCAAGGACAAGTGGTTGTAGCCACCTTCCAGTTGTAGCCGAAGAACATAGGGGGTTGTAGCCTCCTTCTGGTTATAGCCAGAGAATTGGGGAGTTGTAGCTTCCTTCAGGTTGTATCTTGATTAACTAGGGGGTTGGAGCCTTGTTAAAAGGGGAAAAATCTCTATGGCCAAGGGAAAACCACAACAGATAGGTATGACTGCAGAAATCAACTCAATTCCAACATGTGTTATATAAACTAATGTGCAATACGAGGGAGAAGCCTACCTTGATCCAATCATTTGATGTCGTTCCACCATTGAGCACTTTGACCCAAAGCTTTACACCTACAAGAAGTTCTCAACAAACAAACGATGCAAGTATATAGTGACAGTATATAAAATGAGTTAGCACATCATATAGCACAATCCATTAATAAGCATTACAAACATGCCCATGGATAATAATCATATATTTGCAAGATATCGATAGGACAAGAAAGGAGTATTTCTATTAATAATTGATCAATAGAAGTATCAACATTACAGACTTCCGTGTCGGCATGGTTCGAAACCAGGAAACTAAGTTCCTTCCAATTGGGTCTCCAACACTTCAATCCTCCACCAAAGGCAAGCTCATAGCAAAGAGATAAAGAGATCCTCTTGACAATAAGGGAAGAGCTTGGCAGCTGAACACTGTGTTCAGACTTGAGGGAAAAAGGGATACAAACTCAATATGAAGTTATTTCTCCAAAGTAACTTTTCTCTCAAAGTTGAATGCTTTCTCTCTCTTTTTCCATAGCTTGAAATTGTGATCTTATAGCCTCCAGAATGCAACTGAAGGGCTGAGTTAGAGCATTTCTAGTATATGGAAGGCCAAAGATTAGAGATCTTCTGTCGTGACATGGAAACCTGACCTCATTTTGTATTTTCTAGCACAAATCCCGATATACGCAAGCTGTAGTGGAGCATCAAGCATATATGCATCTTGCAAAGTAGTTAGGGAGCATATATGTGGAAAAATATATATTTTTGGCTCTGGATTTATCAAAAAGGGGTTTGATAAGTCTGCATAGAGAAATGGAAAAAGGCCCTCTGTGCAAGATAGCAATGGTGAGGCAAATCCTTCTATAACAAATGCCCCCTAATGTGTCAAATTAGAGGAGTATCTGCAATGGGAAAAATACATTATAAATAACCCAGAAGTGGAGTGGTAGATAACCAGCTGGATGAACTCAATTGCTCATTATATTGTGTACTAACTTTGCATACATGGTTGCCGAAAATACAATGCAGATCCATGTGGAAAATATACCAACGAGTGTTCATGGACATGAGTAGGCAAATATAAATGTGGTTACATGCCAATAGCTATCATATTCATGAACAAGGCCCAGTGAAACCAGTCTCAAAATCAATCTGAAGATATCTGTATACCAAGGAGTACAATCTAATCTCCCATTATCGATGAAGTCAAATAGGTACTGGTCCGATGAAATGGAAGCAACAACTAAAGAAAGTTGTGTCTACAAAGTGTTGTCTTCAAGTCTTCAATACAATTCGCCAATGGTGCAAGTCTACATCATGTGAATAAGTGAGTTGAGGTCGAACACGATGAGATATCATTTGATTACCGGTCATTGAGGTATACCGTTAACAAAGGCGAGACAGCCTACCAATGATGAAAGTAGGTATCAAGGCACTGAGTAAATCTCTACAAATGTGAATAAAGGAGTTGGTGTCGACCATTTGAGAGATCCATTGATCAGGACACATTAACGTATTCTCATCTGTCAATGGCAAGAGATCTTGCCACTAATGACTGCAAACCTCAAGGTACTCAAAAAACTCTAAGTCTCGTATCCAGAATACATGAGTTGAAGTCGATGGAAAGAGACCGACTGAAAGGAGAGCATTAAGGAATCTCTCATCAGTCAGCACGAGGAGAAAAGCAGGAGCTTCATGATTTGGTGGAGATCGGATGAAGAACATGTTCACGAACCAATGACCCTGTGCATCTTTCACATGTGACAAATGCAAGTGGTACACGAAAAGACCCTCTGAATAGCAACCAGTGATGAAAACTGCTGACAAAGGTGAGGAAACCACCAATAAGGCTAATGGCATCCAAGACATTACATGAATCCCAAAGTGTGAATATATGTATTGCCATCGAGCACAAGGGAAACCACCCAGTCAACAACCCATGATGAAATGTCAATTGTTGGGTTCAAGGTGACCTACCAATGATGAAAGTATGGCCAGGGTGCATCATAAGACCAAAGTATCATGTGATTCTGAGACAAACTAAGGGTATGGCTAACATGCGAAGTCAATATTTCTTAGGAGTGGCCGACACAGGTTGATAGACTTCCTTTGAATAAGAGCATGAGACATACAGTGGACTCTAGCAGCATAGACTTAATGATTTGACAATTAGATGCAAGAGGAATCTATAATGTTCTCTATAGTGGCTGGAAGATTAACTAGTTGGTAGAGAAAACTCTGTAAGGAGATCAACTTCTTAAGGCCATGCTAAACCCAAAATTGTGATGACGCAAGGACTCAATAAATTTATGCTATGTTCAAAGGTGACACAACTGCTGCGAATTACAATATAGTACTCCCTTCCCACCCATATTTTTTTGTTTTTTCATAACAAGTGAATGCTATGATACATAGGGGGGAACGAGTGTCGCAAGTAAGAAAAACTAGTTCCAGCAGTAGAATGTACCTATGCTCAATGCAAGGAAATGTATGCGAGAGATGGACACTCAGGGTAATGTTCCCTCCAGGGTATAGGGTGTCAAATTGCGAAGGATATAGACAAGGCTTTGCTTGGTTGAGGATGCAAACTGCTTGGGCCATGCTTTATAACGCAAAGCAAGAATCGGCTAAAGGCTCAATACTACAAGCAAAGGCATGAGATGTGTTGTGCCTCTTTCGTCACCTTGGTGAGCAAATAAGAGGTGCTTGCAAGCTCAGTTGGGTCTGGTGAGCAGGACAGCTGTAGAGAAAAGAGTTAGGGAAAGAAAACAAAAACTATAACTAAGAATTAGACTAATAGATGCAATAAAAATTAAAATCATGAGCATAGGGACATAGAAATAACAAGAACAAAAGGACCCATGTCACCAATGTTTGAGGCTGATCTATTGATGAAAACAAAGCACCAAGAATAAAGGGGACTATGAGTCCCTTCTTCCTCCAAGGGAAGGTTCTTGGACCCTCACTAGATAGCTCTTCTTACAACAAAGAAAATGGAAAATGTTGATGAAAGAACTCTTTACAAATCCACTCAATGGTGAGATGGATTGCTCAATGTAATGGTGCCAATGTGCTCTTGTCAAGGATAGAGTCCTTAAAACAATATAGGCAGCATAACATTACTTTGAATTCCTTGAGAAAATGAGGTGCATTCATGGCTTTTTATAGCATTGCATTAGGTTATTGTGTAACTGCTTTGTAGTGTGAAAAGAGGCCATTTAGGGCATTATTAGGTCTTTGACCAGCCCACCAGTCGGATCCAGCCCAGATTTGAGGGTCAAATCGGCTTGGGAGCTGAACCATAAGTGGTTGGGAGGCCGACCACTTTCATAAATGCGTCGTTTAGCAGGTGCGCGACCTTTTGCGCTAACAGTTGCGCATCATGCGCATATGCGCGATTTCTACATTCTTATTTCGCACATGTGCGTGCGCGCCCAGTGTCTGCAAAGCGCTCTTCAATTTTTCACTACTTTGTATAGTTTTTTGACCTTTTTGAATGCTGTGGTATTAATTCAGGTTCATGAATGACTTCATTACTGGTTGACGATGCTGAGTTCTTGTAACCATGTGCGGACGAAATTTCAGTGATAACAGATGCCCCCTGATGGATGAGGTTAGGAGCATACGTATAACCAAAGTCCATCAATGTTTCTTCGACTGAGAATGTTGTTGTAAGAGAGAGTAATAGTGTAATTTCCCAGAGAAATCCATTGGAGGGAAAAAGGAACCGGTAGGACCCGACCTTCTATGAGGTGCGCCAAATAGAAAACTGTGTACAAACGAGGCGGGCATGCCCCATGCTCGCGTCATGTAACTCTGAAAAAGATGATTGAAGCATTGGTGTAGACAACTGCAGCGCCCTCGGGGGTGGTTTTGATAAAGGCAAAAGATAATTCTGCAAGTGAACATACTCGTAATAGTAGGCAATGATTGCGGTAAATAGTAGCAGTGATCATGTGGGAATTGATAGCCCAGCCTAGTTCAAAGGTATTCGACAAATGAGAGAAATAACTGCAATAGTCACAAAGTAAGACCCACCGTAAC
>JASDQU011311078.1:1567-11978 GCA_032191745.1 Picea mariana | reverse complement strand
AAATTCAATCATGGTTGATGGCAACTGAATGCCACCCTGCGCATTGGTAAATTCGAGGTGGGATAATGGCAGAGCAGACGACTAAGTGCTTGGACATTTCAAGATGGTTGTTAATGCCTGGTAAATTGGTAGGAGCTTCAATCCTTTCTAGGGATCCTGCACTACAATCCATTGTCACCGTAGGAACTCGTTCCCTTCAAGAGAAGGTAAATTTCAGTGGTATATCTCTCATCAGAACCTAGGTTGGTCATCATTCTAGTATCCATTGAAGTTGTCTCTAGTTGTTTAGAAATTTGTTGTTTCCTGGTAATTGTGGGTAAAATCGATATTTTTTTCAGGGATATGTTTCAATGTAAATGCCTGTTCTCTTCGAGACAAGATAATTTATGAATGCAATTATCTCCTTGAATTCTGGGTTGGTCATCATTAATTAATTACGAGGAGTTACGTTAACATCCATCGCCCTAGATATAGATCATCCCTAGCATTTTCACATGCAAGGTGTTGGTGCGTGTAGAATGCCAAGCAATGGGGAAATAGATCGTGGCTGTGAACAAAATAGAAATATGAGATGAGAAATTCTCGTCTATCATCACCATTGAATAAGGCCGTTCGGTATGTTTTGACTCAGTACTTCCATTACTGCTATTTCAGGTCTTCATTTTCTATATTTATGCTGCTAAATTTTCCTTGTCAGCCAAATTCACAGATTAAGTTGAGATTTCTTCCTTTATGGTGTCAAGTTGTTCAAGAACCAATTTGGTCCTTCATGCATGGTGTTTATGTTATTGGAATCTCAAATTCGAAATTCAGGCAACCCATCATAACTAATGATTTCAGACCTGTTGGTGTAAGTTGGCAATTTAGCCTTTTTTTATGCAAGTATTCTCTACAAGTTTCTTGTGCTAATTCTAATAGGGCAATTGGATGGTGGAATTTGATAGAGGCACCACCCCCTCATTCCAAGGGTTTTCTTGTTCATCTAAGTAAGAGAATTGATCTCTTCCACTGGTATCCTATTTAGTTCCATCATGAAGGTCTTGCTACTATGGATAATGTTACTCAGGAGCTTCATAGAGTCATGCGCCGCCATGAAGACCTTATTCAAGCCAACCGAAGTGCTCTGCTCACACTCTTCCAAAATCACAAAGATTGAGCAGGCCCACACTACTAAGATTGCTAACATCATGAATATCCTAGTGTAACAGAAGTAGGAACTTGATTCCTTCAAAGCACAATGCCATAGATTACAAGACTTCACACTCATTCAACGCATGGACTCATTAGACTCATTAACAATGGCTTCCAACAAAAGAGCTGAGTGGGTTGAGTCAGTGGTGTTGTTGAAGTAAGGGATCTTACAGACTTGTACAGATCTATATATGTACCTACACGCTTCAAGCGGTGCGATCTTACCTTTCTCTATTTTGCGTAGCGATTCATCATACACACTGATCCATTATGCCTATAGATCTGCTGAAGGTAACGCTCTTTAAATATATCGGGTGCCCTGTGAAGATGAAGCCATTGTACTGTGGAAACATAGAGTACGTTGTTCGGCAGATAGAGATTGAACGATTGTTTGGCAGATATGGAAGAGTCGATAGGGTTGATATGAAATCAGGTAACAAACATTATCATATTAATGTTTATACCTAACATATATCTTCCTTTTATATATATTTTTGTGTGTGTGCACGCACGATGCAACACATGTTTAAAAGCTCGTTATCTGACAGTATTATGTCATTTAGATGGCTTTGGAAACCAATGGCATTAATACTATACAACTGTCTATACTTAGTTAAAACCTTAAACGTGTTATCAATCCTCTTTCCAGGCTCTTCAAATCCAGTTAAAGTTTGCCTAAACCATCGAATAAAACCTGTTTAGTCTTCCCGTCTCTATTCCGAAGAATATCTCTTTCTATTTAGAAAACTATAAACAGTCTTCTAAGTTCATTTGAAAAAAATATATGTATGTAGGAAACCTTGAGAGGACTTCTCGGTTCCCTTCTCTAAGAGGTAAAAGGCCCTGTAAAGTCAAAATTTGTAACAACCCTAGTTGTATTCATATTTCACTTGTTTTACTTTGGTAAATTTGTTTTTACATTTTCAATTCGTATTGTTTATATATAGTTAGATTTGTTTATATATAATCAAAATAATATTTCTTTTGGTTTGCAGGTTAGGCGGAGCTAGAGTTGGAGCTGGGAACTTGGCCCTTAAGGCCCCAGTGCTTCAAGTTGAAGCTCTGATACCATGTGTAGTAGCCATAAAAAAAATATACAAAATTTAATTCTAATTTAGCATATAATCCTTTCTTATACTAAAATAATTGAATCGCCAACATTTGAGCATATGATATTCGACAAGAAAATTAAAATTTTATCCACAGCATAAGAATTACTCAAAAGAATAATTAAATTACCTCTCCCTGATGCTAATTCTCCCGTCGATCTGGTTGTTTGTTGTTGAACTGTGTCAAACGCTGCCCAAAACCGAGTTTCCACCCTGCCAACTAGGACAGCTTCCTAGCTCCAGGATACCATATGGATATCCTGGCCCCCGTGTCCAAAACCTCCAGCAAACCGGTGCCCTCTGTACTAATCTTCCCCGACTACATAACTCAAACTCTCCTCTCTGCAAATCCAAAAGAACCCCCAAAATAAAAATTCCTCGTAGAATGATAATCCCCTTCCCCCAAAAGAATGCTCTCCACCGTAAGGCTCTCCCCGTCATATTCCCCCTTCACCGACTTCCCCCTCCTTTATTACTTTCCTTATCCATTTATTTATTATCTTATCCTTTCGTATTTATTATCTTATCTTATATTTAATGTCTTATCCCTTCCCGAATACGTAAGTCTCTAACCAATTAAACTTATTAACCTCTTTAATTCTTTACTTAATTAATTAATGAGTCAATTAATAATTAATTAGTCCTTAACATACCTGAACAAGTAATTAATAATAATTAATTAGTTAATATTATTTACGAAATAATTATTGTTTAGCTAACCTTTAGGACAATTAGATTATTAAATTAATTATAATTAATAATCCTATACATCTATTTAAGCAGGGTCGTTACAAATTACTCAAATGTTGCAGACAACACTTTCCTGAAGGGGAGGGGCATGTTAAGCCCTAAATAGTGGCACGTTACCCCTTAATTGGGGCATTTTACATTAGTATTGTTATTTTATTTATGTCGTCTTGGGTCCATTAGTTGTAATCGTACCTTCTAGTATCCTATATATACCAAGGAGACCTTTTCATTTGGAATCATCTTGTATTCTAAATTTATGTGGTGTATAAACAGGTTTCCCCCTCGAAGAGGCTTATTATCTGAAATTCTCTCTTTGTCAATGCGTTGAGTACTTATTCTGAGGTTTTTTATGCTATTTTTATATTTGGTTATTAACATTGATCCCTAAACATAGCTTCCTGGACTTAAACACCATGAACATGTCCTCGAACCACCACATGAGACCATGGATGGGTTGTGGAGCCTTAATCATCATCAAATGATGAAAACATGTTCCCTAGGATCTTATTGAAGATTCTCGAGAACAAGAGTCATGAATAAGCCCTCAAACAAACATATAGGAACTCTATAAGGGGTGTTTGGCCTTTGAGTGGAACACAAGCACCATGAGTAGGTTTTTTTCACTAGAAAGGTGTATCTAGGAATAAACATGACCAAGGGGGAAACAATGGCCTTAATCCTTAATTGAACCTTCTCTAACTCAATCACTATGGGAAACACCTAGAAACCATGACACAAGTCCTCTCTAGGGATCCTTTGGTATTAGAGTTAAATATGGATGCCATTTTGAGGTATTGGACATCATGGATGGGTCTTGGTTCCATGACCACAATAAAGGGAGGGAAGCAAGAGCCTCTCGGCACCACATATGACCTGTGTGGGTTATCAATTACCTTGATGGATACTATGGGTTCGATGAGTAGGTTAGTTTTGCACCAAGAATGGGTCTATAGGTTTAATCAAGGTCATGGGAGGATAGCAAGGGCCTTGTTACCAAAATGATGTCTCTTGGTCTAAATTTCCATGGAAAACACTACAATTCATAAAGCATTCCCTCTCTTGGGCATCTTTCAACAATGACTGGTTTATCAGGAGACATTATGATGTTTTCAATAGCTTTGATAGGTTTTTGCATGTTGACAATTGTTAGGGATGTATCATGAGGTCTTTTGGCATTTAATAAAAATTTTCATTCTCAATCATGTTGTAAGATACATTGAAACACCACATATGACTTTTCTATGATATATTTTACCTCTTAGTGGGATATCGCTAACAATAATTACTTTTTGACATGGTCTATACCATGGTAAAAAAGAAAAAAAAGGGGACTTACATGTGAAAATGAAGCTTCTAGCCCTCGAGTACTATGAACTAGACCTCCAACAATGACACATTCCCTCTCTATGGGGTGGTTCACCTTCAAGGGGTATTCCAAGCGCCGTTAGGAGGGTTTTCAAAAAGAGGATGGGTCTAGGGGACTTGATTATGTCTAGAATAGGAAAATAGGTCCCCTACCCTTTAAAATTTTTGTTTTGAAACATATGAAGGTAGGATATTTGCATATTTTTCATTTTATGTAAAAAAACATGTGTTTTCTTTTCCTATACATATTAGATGAGTTGGTAGCTTTGGTTTTAGCTTAGGATTGACAAATCTAGAGGTTGAGGATCCATAAACAAAAACACACTCATTTTTCTATCTCCCTATTTTGATCTCTATTTTCGAAAACAATATGGTCCACATAAACTCCAAACACTTATAAAGCTTTATATGCAAATTCCAAATATAAATAATTTTTTTAAGGAAAAGATTGCTTTTTCTATTTTTAATTGATTTTATTTATATAGATATCATAATTCTAAAATACATTGTTTTTAATTTCTCTCTTAACTTTTTATTGCCACCCATTTACAAAATAAATTATATGGTGTAGAACTGCATACCAATAGATTATGTTAAGACAGTCTAATGAATCTTAGTGCTTGGACAACTACATAGACAAAGATTATGTTAAAACCCTCAAACTTAAGATTAATTTTGAAATATATAAAGTTAAGATTAAATAGTGACCCACAAGAATCCACTAATATCTACAATTATTCAAATTTGTTTTAAATAGTAACTGAACATCTATGCATTATATTTTTAGAGGAAATGCAACTTATCACTATATTAGAAAAAACATAAATTTTTAAATGTTGTGCAAATTTTCCATAAATAAAAATTATATATCTAGTAAACTAATTATATTTCTTATATTGTTTTGTTTTACACCATATTCTAATAAATTTTATATATACTTTTAATAATTCCTTTTATAAAAACAACAACTTAAAAAAAAAGAGACAATACTCAAACCAATGCACCAAACCAAATCCCCATAATATATAACTTTATCCTATTATTACATTACATGTATTTAACTTGGATCCTATTAATACATTTATATAGTTATCACAAATGACAAAATGCTTTATTTAGTTATGACAATGACTATATTAACTTAGATCCTATTATTACATGTATTTAACTTGGATCCTATTAATACATTTATTTAGTTATCACAATGACAAAATGCTTACACTTACGATAGCATGGTGGATGCGGGGAAGTCTTTGGTTTGGCGCAATTGCCTCCAATGGTAGCTGCAACCCTAACACCACTTCTACTTGTTACGCCGAAAGGCGTATACCTATTGACAATGGGCACATTTAATAGGTTTTTAGTGCTTAATTATGTCGAAAGGCGTACACCTATTGATAATGGGCACATTTAATAGGTTTTTAGTGCTTAATCAGTTTTGTATGGACAAGATTAAATATTGATGGAATATTCTTAGTCCTCCCAATAAATCAATGGTTGAGATTTCAATCACTAACTTCCTCACTATTATAAAGACATCCATTTACATGTTTATTTTTTTACTTCTACTTAATCATATTTAAAATTTACTATGGTGACTAGTTGATTGCCACGTCTGAGTCATTAGCATTTCTTTTCTGTACCAACCGAACAAGCCCAGTGCCTATCAAGCTCCTGATCTAATCGATTGGATTTTTTCACAACGCCTATCCATCGATTGGATTTCTGCACAACGCCTATCGAACTCCTGATTTGATCGATTGGATTTCTGCATAGCTATTTGCTTTATCAGCGCAGTATAGATATCTTCAATTAGCGGAATATGGCCACTGTTGAGGTATATCAATGGATCTCTGGTAATATTGGCGTTGCGATGTTTATGTCTATACTTTTCATCGATCTATTGTAGTGAGAGCTATGAATGCATATATTTCATGATCACATTAATTTTAACTATTGGATAATCAGTTTGATTGATGGTTCGTTCAAGTTTTTACGCCCATTGCATTGATTGCAAGCGAAAAACTGGTGAAGGTCGTGGATGCAGCTGTGAAAGTTACTGAGATCGGACCCACGAATGAAAAGGCTATCGAAGAAGAAGCACCCGCTGAGGAGGTTCCTGAGACTGAGAAAACAGTCGATGAGAATCCCACCACCTTTGAGAAATCTACAAAGAAACTGATTGTCGCAACCTATGCCTTAGATCCTGAAGCAGAATTGGCCTTGCTGAAATCCAAGGAGGAAGTTGCCCAAGTGCCTGATGAAGCTGAGCAGGGTAAAGAAGTGTTTGTAGCTGAAGCTCCTGCTGAGGCCGCAGCTATTGAAACGACATAAGAAGAAAAGGAAGAAGAATCGTCGACCAAGGAAGAAGCATCGATCACCGATCACATCGGGTTTATCATGGATCTTGCTAATTGCTTCCTATGATTATGACTAGCACAGCCGCTAATTCACGTCTGAGAACCCCGAAAGGTATCGGCTGAGAACGTGCCCCCAATATAAAACGTCTGTGATAATCCGTCTGTGGTAATATGAAACGTTTGGCTGCAAGCTTTAATCCTACTTAATCATTTAAATGTGGCAATTACATATCCTTACAGTAATTTTTTAATGTGATTAGGTAAATGTTAAAAAGTAAACATGTTAACAGATGCCTTGATAAATGCAAGAAAGTTATAAACAATAAATCTGACCCATTGATTTTGGAGGACGACTAAGAATATGCCAGCATCTTCAATGCATAGCCATCAAATTAGGGTTTAAAGTTAAATAAGGTTAAAAGATCATTAATTGTGCCCATTGTCAATAGGTGTATGCCTTTCGGCGTAATTAACTAGTGTCGAATCATTTAAATCCAAGCGGTTTCTCTCAATTTTATACGTTATATGCATGCAAATCCGAGCTGTTCAAATATTGGCTTGTTATTTGTTCAGAAAATTAAGTTTTTGGACATGAGATAAAGTAACATGTCTACAATTAGGACAAATAATTTTACCAGTCGTAAGCCTTTCTACCACATTTAGTTTTACCAGAAGTAAGCCTTTCAGCCTTTCTACCACATTTAGTTTTACCAGGAGTAAGCCTTTCGGCATTCACCAGCAACGAGTTAGCAGCTGTACTAGTTAAAGTGCAATAATACATGCAAAAATAAACTTTGCCACCAAACAAATATTGAAGATTTTGTTGGAAGAAATAGCTCCGCAGGTTTACGAATAAATTAAAAGCAAGCAGGTAGAGCACAAGCAACATGAACAACTACGCGCCACGCGCAAGTTGAGCAAGTTGACCATGTGAGCGCCATAAAAAGCTAACTCCTCTACCTTTTATGGATGGGTATATGTAATCAATATTTTGAATTTCGACAACGACAAAAACACGAAGATTGGATGCAGATTTAGGGCCCTCCCGTTTCGTCGAATTTCGCTCTCAGTTTTTTTTTAGAAGGTCGCCAGATCGAAGCTTATGTAAGCAATAACTCGCGCTCGCTCCATCACTTGGCTTGTTTGTTTGTATGAACCATGAGAGCCGGTTCTGAGACAACTGAATTGTGATTTTACGAGTTATTGTGCACTTAGAAATTAGGGTTCGATACCCCGAAGAAGTGTCTGTCTGTGTTGTATTTTTGGGAGTCGATATCGTATCGATGGAAATGATGCATGAAACGAAGCCTCAGGAGGTGTGGAGATCATGGCGGGAGTTGATCTTGGTACGTGCTGACGAGCAAAGCAAATTAGCAAGACGGGCGCCGTGCATTACTTGCTGGAGAATGAAGGATATGGGGATTGGCTGCAAGAGATGGTGCGGCGATACCATTCTCGCTCGCTTGATGAGGAGGAGATACAATTCACGAGGTGCTCATCGGTGGTCGTGCAGCGACTGGAGGTGCCGGTGAGCGCAGTGTGGTCGCTGGTGCGGTGCTTCGACGAGCCCGAAATCTACAAGCACTTCGTCCGTAGCTATTTCATACGGGGTCTGGGGGATCTGAAGGTCAAGGTCGGCTGCCTCAAAGAGGTTCGAGTCGTCTCCGGTCTCCCTGCGGCCACCAGCACCGAGCGACTGGACGTTATGGACAAGAAGCGGCATATTCTGAGCTTCAGCATCGTGGGAGGCGATCACAAGCTCAGCAATTATCGATCTATCACCAGTCTGCACGAGAGGCTTATAAATGGGAAACCAGGATCCATTGTGATCGAATCCTACGCGGTGGATGCGCGGCATGGCAATACCAAAAAGGACACATGTTTATTCATCGATACCATTGTTAAATGCAATCTGCAGTCCTTGGCTCACGTCTCCAAGCGCCACATCGACACACGCCGCTACTTGTAGTACCGGATTTTGAAGATTTGTGTATTCTGTCTTTGTTGGATATACAGTTTGAGAATGTGTACATACACATATCTGATGGGAATTCGCAGAGAGCTTCGAGGTGGTTAATATCGATATCTGATCACGTGGTTCTGACGGATTTCGGCGTTAGAAAGTGCAAATCAATGGTTTCATGGGTTTACGTTTTGAACATTCATATAAATAAGGTATATGAATGTGTTTACTTTTATGAAAGTGTTTACGTTTTGAACATGTTTAATTTTCAAGCAGGTTTTATTGTTCCTGCTCAGTTACACCGTTCTGTACAATGTATTCCAATTTAGACGAAAATTGCTTCATAGCCTTATTTGTAAAATATAATATAGAATTATTGTAAATAAAGGCCCACATTTTATATAGAAGGTCTGGGCATCCCATTAACTAGGCCACTTGTGTAATAATTAATTAATACATACTTAATATAAGAAACAATCTCACAATTAGCGGAGTTACACGCTGAAATCCAAATTAAGTCCAAAATGCCAATTAATAATTAGGTTTAGTGGTCATTGAATACACTTTTTATACAGCTTTAAGCTGAAACATCTTAATTGTAAGATCCAAAAAATCATACTAAAGTCAAATTATTTTACATGTGGGATAACTCGTTTCACAATGAAAGAGTGTTGAGGTAATGATGGTTGTGTTTCCTTCTATAAAAGGATGAAATAGTCTTATGCTTCCTCATAATGATTGTAATATGTACATACTGGTATAACTACATCAACATATTTCCCTAATGTTCCAATAATTACATGATTGTATGTTAATACTCCTTATAAGAATTGTTTATAAAAGGATAATAAATTATATCCATGTCTATTGATTTGTTTATAGGTTATTCTAAAGGAAAGAGTAAGGTTAATTTGTTTGATTACTTTATTTTAAAAATAATTAAAAAATAAAAAAAATAAAAGATAAAGAAAAACTATTTAAACTTATCGAACAATTGATGTACCATTAATTTCGAGGAATATTCCATACCAAAAAGAGAGGAGTCTAATTTTTTTTTGTCCTTCAGTTTAATCCGTACTAATGGGCATTGGTAATCTATCTCCCTCAACATATTTTGTTCTAGGAGGACAAACAACCCATATTAGTTAATCCCTAATATTAAACGCAAAACTTTTTAGAACCTACCACCGCTGGATGTGTTCAATGCTATCATATACCTTACTTGATGTAGTACCGGGTCAATCCTATATGTAGTATTAAATGAGGAAGTAAACACATTCATATACCTTACTTGTGATTACTCTACGAATATTGGTTCAATGTCGATAGCTTGACTTCTTCCTGGTCAAATAAGAACCACTAGGACCGTCATTTCTAAACCTAAGCATACCTTTGTTCACATAGTAGATGATTTGGTGGAACTGTTGATTAAGTTTGGTTGCCATTGATGTCAACCCTTGAAGAAAGCCCCGTAGCACAAAGGTTTGGGTAATGGACCCAAGATTGTTTCATGTAAATATGACTCATTATTTTTTTTTCATTGTTGATAAGAAGTAAATATGGATGAACTCCAAAGTGGTCCCCTTATGGTGAAATCCCTCACGGGAAGACGCTTTGTGGAGTAAGATAACTCATGCTTAATTGTGGAATAATGAGATGAAGGACAAATAATT
>JASDQU011311076.1:13621-25172 GCA_032191745.1 Picea mariana | reverse complement strand
TGTCCTAGATTTAATGCTGAAACAGGGCAATTTCTGCTGAACTGGCCCTGTTTGACCAGCGTTGACCGGGCATCTAGCAGTCTCAGATTTCGAATCTGATAGCTTATTCACCATCCTTGTACATCTGGGAACACAACCCAAGTGTTGGATTTTGCCCAGGTGTCCTGCAAGTATACAAACGACGGAGCTATTACGGGATTTGGTGAAATCCTGTAATTTCTGCTAATTTTCCAATTTTAATGCAAAAATTTAGAAAATTCAATTATGAAGTTAAAGGATGACAAATATACCTTGGATAGGCTGTTTCATGGGAAATGTGGAATAAAATGAAGGAAAAATGGGCAATAAAGAAGCAAAAGTATGGTTTAAGGAAGCACAAAAATGGACTCAACAACAGTTTTGGGCATAAGATTATGAGATGCCCCTGAGTCCATTAGACATTTATGTAACACCTTATCATGTATGTTCAGTGAAGTGTAGAAAGGAGGGGGTGAATCATCTCTATATTCTACCATAGGACCTAAGATGACTGTTGGCTTTTCATCTTGGAGATTCACTGAGTTTGTGGAATGGCAGGATGGCTCGGACTGCAACAGCTTAGAGAGGGACCTTTTGAGGTCTTCTTGCTTGACTAGCTCTAAAAAGGGTACAGGTATTCTAATTTTTTGAATTTTGTGCTCAAAGCTAAAGGAGGAAGGGGGCTTCGAAATTTCTCTCACCTCTAGGAAAAGATCTTTGGCTATTGGTGGGGGATTCTGAGATTTCTTATCTTTGATGTTGTTTGATGCATCTTTAGTAGGCTTCTCTGCTCTAGGAGTTGGATCAGGAATGTCTGACTTCCCTTCTTTCTTCTTAGACTTGAGGTTGTATTTACTTGGGCCATTACTGACCTTTTCCCCTTTACTCAGCTCATTTATTTGATTGTTCATGAAGGATTCCTCATATGCAAATTGAGTTAAATGATGAAATGGGGAGGTGTCTCCAATACAATGGATTTCAGAATCAAGCTCAAGCTCTTCTTCCTCCCTCTCCTCATCAGTAAAAAGGTTGTTTTGGAGAGGGTTTTGAATTTTTTGATCATTTCTATCTCTATCCCTCTATTCCCTTTGCATAATCTGAGGAGCATTGTTATTCGGCCTCCTGAAGTTGCCTCTGTTGTTAATATTTTGAGGATTTTTGTATGTCGGCTTCCCCTCTAATTCCAATCTTTCCATTCTAATTGAAAGTGATTTTAGTAACTTGGTTACTTCATCCATTTGAGGGGGGGGAAACAGAGGAATCAGAAGTGGAGGCTTAAGCTCTTTTCCTTGGTATGTCTCTATCAGCCTTATTCTTGAGTCGATTAGCAGCCAATACATTAGACTCCACTTCCAGGTGTTAATATTTTGAGGTTTTTTGTATGTCAGCTTCCCCTCTACTTCAAATCTTTCCATTCTAGTTGAAAGTGATTTTGGTAACTTGGTTACTTCATCCATTTGAGGGGGGGAAACAGAGGAATCAGAAGTGGAGGCTTAAGCTCTTTTCCTTGGTATGTCTCTATCAACCTTATTCTTGAGTCGATTAGCAGCCAATACATTAGACTCCACTCCCAGGGCTGCATCTTGCATGTGAGCCAAGGAAGTAGCTCTTCTCTCTCTGAGAAAGAGGCAGAAATCAGAGTCAAAAGCACAAGCATAATTGATTTTGGCAGAGGCTTCTGTAAGCTTTATCTCAACAGGTATTTTATTGTTTATTGAATCTTTTGGAGAAGTGAGAGACAGATTCTCCCTCTTTTCTCTTTAGTGACCCGAACTCTATAATATAATACATTAAATCTTTTGTATCCCCCCATTGCCTCAAGAAAACATCATCTAGAGCCTCAATCCCAACAATAGATCCAGGGGTCAATCCCTTAAACCATTTCCTAACCTCACCATCAAGGCTCCGGACAAAGACTCTCATCTAGATATCTTCACTTTCGATGTTCAGATTGTCTGCATAACTATAGAAGGCAACAAGGTGTTCTTCAGTAGTTATGTCTTCTTCTCCGGTGAATTTAGGCATATACTTTAGATAATCTCCAGCAGGGAGAGCATTCATTGGTTGAGGTAGGACTAGAGGGGCATATCTTGCAACCACTATGGAATCCATTCTGTTTCTAGGAGGGTTGGCACTTGCCATAGGTATGATAGGCGGAGGAGAAATAAGAGGGGAACGGGTTTGAACAGGGAAGACTAGAACTAAGCTTTCGAGAGAAAAAGGAAACAACAGAGGATTTGGAGAAAAGGATAAAGGGATTGAGGGAGCAAAGGTTTCCCTTTTTGTAAAACCAGTAACTCTAACAAGAGGAGGGGTGCTAAAGCCCGGGGTGAGAAAATCTTCTGTGGTCCTGGGTCTAGACCAAGGTACAACTTCAGGGGAGAGAGGAGTGACAAGGTTTTCTCCCTCCAATCTCAGACCAGGAGGGGAAAACTCAACAGGAACACTCCCAAAATTTAAAATTCGGGAAACTCCAACAAATGGTATGATAGGAAAATGAGAAGCAGATATCGGAGTTTCTAAAGGAGGACAGTAAAAATCATCAAAAATACCTGATTCGACGGTAGAAGTACTTTCTCAAAGGGCCTTCCCCTTTCTGACAATTTTTTTTTGGGTCAGCTTCAGGTGTAGTTAGAGGCAACTGTGGAGTGGACCTCGTGTGTCTACCTCTAGAAGCCACAGTTGAAATAGTGGAGTTGCCAGTGGATTCACATCGATGGAATCACCATAGCAGAGTCGCCAGGTGCACAGTTGCAATCTTTGATGTACTAAGTTCTGATGCACCTGTAGAACTAGTAAGCTTTGTTGTTCAATCCCAGGGAAAATCTTTAATTTCACCCCTGACAACGATGCCAGAAATGTTAGCACCAGAAGTCACCTCTGGATTGCGGCATAGGTAAGCCCATTACCCATAAGTCTGTATGTCACAATGGTTAAATTTAAAGGTGGTGTAATAGACGCAGACTCGGGATTATATCGCTCTAAACTCATAAAACTGGGCGGACATGCATAGGTAGATGAGGTCTTGATCTAACTTCAGTCAGTAAGTTGTAGTAAGGGTGAGTAGGATGAAGAACTTAAGGAGAAAATGTAGAGGTATGCTATGGACATCTGGTCTTCCAGCAACCTAAGGAATAAAAGCTCGGAAAACAAGATCTTCTTGGATTCATAGCTTTAGGAAACTGAAAACTCTATAACAACACTGCAATCAGACATCCATTACAACACAGTCACAACAATCCATGTGAATCCTTCAATCATGGACATTCAGTATCATATGCAAGATAACATGGAGGAAGAACGATGACTTAGATTAAACAAGAAGTATCATGTAACCATACATAACCAGAGGACCAGAGGCTTTACTAAAGCTTTACAATCCAAGAGCTTTGCTCTCCCATCGACCCTTTAACAACATATCAAAATTGAGTCTTCATACTCAACGCAACTTGCTCCCTTCAGAAGCACACTCTGGACATTACATTCAAGGCTTGGCATCTCCATATTCTTCTGCCAGGCTGCACTTGCATTCTTCTGTCAGACGCAAGATCAGATCGGTATGGGCTTCCCAAGAAAATCCATGACAGGGAACTTTCAGCTGACAGTCTGCCCTACACGACCAAATTTTCCATGATTTCTATTTATGTGGTGAAACGAGGCTACAACCACCTTCTCCATTTTCATTAACTGATTTCATTGGGATCAAGGCGAAGCCTGACACCCATGAATGCTCCAGGCGAGCTCACACTTCCTTGAGTCAACTCTAGCGCCTTGAAGCCATGCAGATCCTTCTCTGTGACCAAGACGGGTGCTTCAATCCTTTGCGCAACTCCATTTCTTTGCCTCACGTGACTGTGGGCCTTGACCTGGGGCTTATGGATATGAAATCTTAGGATTTTGTATTTCGGGAGTTTTCACTCCATGCAATTTCAGAAATCCTGATGCGCAATMTTGTGAAATAGCCTATCCAGATCGATGATCAACCTCGCTTTGAATTTGAYGGCCAAGATCATTTCCTCGAACAAATTTAGTCACCCATCGCTTAATCAGGCACTTACCTTTCTTTTTTCCCCTCCTTACATACGACCCTGGCTCATGACTGCGAGCCTAGCTCCCAGGCGCATCACGATTTCACAATTCACGAACTCGTGTTGCGTTCTATGTTCATACCTTTGAGTCGTGAAATCATGATGCTCAGATCCTACGCGATGTGTCCTTCTGAAATGGACGACCCAGATCGTATCGCGACTTCGATTCTCGCGAGTCCTTAAGATTCTGCCTTTTGACCACTCCATCTTGCGAGTCAGTGAAATGTTGATCCTGTGCCACACATCCTTCTGGATCAACGATTATGATGGCTTTGTGATTTTGGGGCTCTGACTAGCGCTATAGTTCATGCAACTATATGGTCCCGATCACCCGATGGACATCGATCTGATCTGCTTGAAGGATCTCTGTCATTGAAAGATGATCTCACCCGCTCGCTTGGTTTGAGTTGATATCAGACTGTTTCAAGTGCTGCTCCTGATTCTCACGAATGCGACCTGTGTGGTTTACTTGAATGACTGGCTGAGGGCTTGGGAAGACAAAATATCAGTGACAAAGATGAAGTAGGGAATGATCGGCCTAAGGGGGAGAACATGAAGGCCGAGGACTGATACTTCTCAGGCGATTCGACAAGGAAAACAAGTCAATCAAACGGATGAAGGCAAACAGAAGAAAAACTATAAGCCGATAATAAAAACCTACGATCAGGTCTGTAAAAGGAGGAGAGACAAACAAAATTACAGACCTGGGTAGAAACCACAGCTCACAAGAACTTGACAAGTTTATGTGCTAACACACCAGTTGCGATATATACTTCCATCACAAGTATTATGGCCATTGCAATAGAGATGGGTTGGAAGATCCAATAGATGGATGTGCAGACAACATTTCTAAATGGCATTATAGAGGAGGAGGCATACATTGAGCAACCATAAGGGTTCGAGGTGTTTGGGAGAGATTCCCTCGTGTGTATTTTGAAAAAAGCAATGTATGTTCTGAAGCAAGCTCTATGAGCTTTGTATTCTTGGATTGATTCTTACTTGTTGCAGATGGAATCTGAGAAGAGTGAGGCGGATTTGAATCTATATTACATTGTTTTTGGAGAGGATACTCTCATTTTTATCCGATATGTTGATGACTTGTTTATCACAGGAGGGTGGGATCTCATAGTTGATTGCAAGAGGGATCTTGCTTCACAATTTGAGATGAAGGACATAGGACTGATGCATTATTTCTTTGGGATGGAGGTTTGGCAGTAGGATGGGCACATCTTTCTGGGGCAGGGGAAGTATGCAGCAAATATTATGAGCAGATTTCAGATGGAGGATTGTAGACCCATGTAGACACCTATGGTCACCAACTAGAGGAATCTTAGTGCTTCTAAGTTCGATTTGGTGGATGCCACAAGATATTGTTAGCTGATTGGTTCATTGATGTATTTGTTCGACACTAGACCAAATATTTGTTTTTTTGTAAACACTCTCAGTCAGTATATGGTGGAGCCTAGGAGAGTGCACTAGATAGAAGCAAAACATATTTTGAGGTACATAACAGGGTCAATGGAGTATGGTTTGGACTACGTTAGAGGTAATGGGGTCAGGTCGATTGGTTATATAGACTTAGATTGGGCAAGATGTGCAGTTGACAGGAAGAGAACTTCAAGGTGTTGTTTCAGGTTGGGATCCACAGTTGTTTCCTGGTTCAGCTGGAAGGATAGGTTAGTGGCATTGAGTTCTACTAAGACAGAGTATATGGCAACTAGTCAAGTCAGTTGTGAGGCTATTTGGCTTCACAAGTTATTGGTTGGTCTATTTGGTCATGAGTTGAGGCCTACAATTACTCATTGTGACAATTAGAGTTGCATCAAGCTCTCTGAGAATCCAATCTTTCATGATAGGTCAAAGCACATAGAGATTAGATACTACTTCATCCGTGATTAGGTTCAGAGAGTAGAAATTTAGCTCTAGCACATATCTATTGATGAGTAGGTTGCAGACATTCTCATGAAGTCTTTGCCAAGGGGCAAGCATGTCTACTTCAAATACAATATGGGAGTGGTGAAGAACACTTTCCTCGGTAGGAGGGAGTGTTAAGTTTTGGTACTTTGGGAAGTGGTCCCCTAGTGTTATTGATGTGACTAACACTAAAGGGGGAAAGTACCCGTCCCTTCCTTAATTGTATGTCATAAAGTGAAAGTGACTTTATGAACTCATTAAATGCTAAAGTGACTTAGGGAATTTAAGTAAAGGGTGAGATTTAATCTTCACCCTTGCTCTTAGAAAGTTAAGATCTAATCTTTCCCTTGATCCCTAGGTCAAGATAATGAGGAGGCTAAAGAAAAAGATAAGGGCAGAGGGGGCACATTGTTCTCTTGCATGAGAAGAGTAGAGGAAGAGGAGAAGGAGTTTGGAGGAGAAGAATAAGGAGGGCACACTTTTAGAAGAAGGGCGCACTTGTTGAGACAGGGCACACTTGGGATGAGCGCACTAGCTAAGGAAGAAGGGAACGATTTCTAAGACATGAACAATAGGCATAGGTTCCAAGGGTTGGACACACCTGCTGTTCAAGAAGGGCATGATTTTCAAGGACCCGTTGGCACAAATTCCAAGCATATTGGGCTATTAGCTTGAGATGAGTTGGCTTGTAATCTTTGTTGTAATTTTTCCCTTATAATCTCCATCATAAATTTATCTTCACTAGTTTTTCCCTTGGGTGTTTTTCCAAGGTCATGTTGACCAAATATACATGTGTTAAATATTTCGGTTTACATATTTTATTATCAACATTTAAGTGGTAAATATCAAATGTGTGTTTCCAGTTTTTAATGACTATGGAAAGAGTAATTTGTGACAACAAACATTTGTTAATATAACCTTGAAACATGAGCATTAAAATGAGCTTGAAATTAGTTCGAATGGTGGCCATAAAAAAATAATGAACATACATGTTCTTGACACCCAATAGAACCTCAGAAGGCAGTCTTTAAACAATGGTAAATCATACTTGTGTTGACTGCCTAAAGAGCCTCGAAATTCTTCAGGAAGAAGATGGAATACTCATCAATATTCATAGAATATGGAATCACAAAACCATAGTTCAACCAGATATTATCATAGACCAACATCTAATACAAATTGGATAAGCTTCAACAACAATACATGGAATCAAGGGAAAAAACATTATGCAACAACAAGCCACCAAGGATTATGACCGAAAATAATTGATTTTGGATGGATGAATCATCATCAATGGAAAGAAGAATGTGGGAACATAATAAAATCCTATTACTTGGTTCATACACGTGAAGCCTTTAATTGAAAATATTTGAAGACAAATATTTTTTAAGGAGGGTACTATGTTACGACCCAGAGGGGGAATATATAGGGTTAAATGTATATGATATGACCCCAAGGGGGGGCATATATGGGGCTAAATGTACATGTAATGTGTAAATGCATATGTAATAAGGTTGTCCTAATGTAAAGGGCCCTCATGTAAAACTGTGAATAGGTATATATAGAGGTAATGTATTCATTATTGTAGACATGTGAATGGTGATGTATAAATGTAATTGGTTTTTTGGAGGATGTTCTCATATTGTTTAAGGAGCTATTGTGTAACTTTTCTATGTGGGAGTTATGTTCGACACTCGCATTTTGTACATGGTCTGTACTTTTGTTTTGTTATGATATTTGTAAGCATTTGGATGATTACAAAGACTCTCTTTCTACAAATGCAGTCAAACCTTGTCTTCTACCTAAAACTTGTGTGGAACCCAATGTTGATCATGGTGTTGCTTGTACTTAGAATTAGATTTCTGTAGAATATCATGAACCTGTTAGCGGGTGTGTTGAATCCAATCAATGAATTTGGTGTCTTTGTCAGCCTCACATTGAGCATGGGAAGATTCTGCCTATGTGGATGCAAGGGGTAGTGCTACATCAATGGGGATAATGGTTGAAACCCCGAGCCCACTTGAAAATGGTTGTGACTGGTTGAGCTATGACATGATTTGTTATAGATTTGTTGAACATAAGGAAGGCTCTCATCCCATGTACATGGATGCTTGGAGTTGTACATGTGTAAGATATGCACAATCATCCTATTGACAACCTCTGTATGTCCATCAGCTTGAGTGAGGAAGACAATGGATTTGGTGAGCTTGGTGTCCAGCAGTGACGATATTTTCTAATGTAATCTGCTGACGTAGATCTCCCTGATCTAACGGTCATCATCTGATCTCTAAATCTAACGGTCCTTATTCATTTCAGATTTCTGGGCTCCGGTATTTTCAAATCTCAAACTTTCAGGAGCGTAACCTCCTCACATCTTTATATCCGAAGTGAATGTTGTTCGTTCGATCAGGATCTTAGATCGGCGAATCGATATTTTTGCGATGCATATTTGCTATCTTATCCTGTCCTTCCACTTGAAATTGATCGGACCACTGACAAAACTTCACATTTCGGGGATTTCAAATCTCAATCTTTCAGGAGTGTAAAATCCTCACATCTTTAGACCCAAACTATATGTTGTTCTTCGATCATTTTCTCAGATTGATGGCTCAATCTTTTTGCATGCTCCTCTTGTTTGGACACTAATCCGATGGCCACTGTCGGTCCTCCTCCTGATCTTGCAATGTCTTCCGAATTAGAAGAGTTTTCTAAGTATTCAAAGGTTTTGGCCTCCGAACCTTCTCCTGCCATCGCTGCTTTTGTTCTTCCTTGCTTGCCTATTTTCCATCATTGTTCTTGCCATCAATGACAAGCACACTCCCAACTGTAAACATGCCAAAAATCTCCCCCTTCGAAATTGATGGCAACCCTTAAAACTGTTTGTACCTCCAACTCTAGCATCCACACCTTTTCTCCCCTTTTGACATCAATGTCAGTGAAAACATGATCCCCCTGAGTTGTTGCAGTATTTTAGGAGGTATCAGAATTCAACCAACACATACTCCCCCTTACATAATGGACTCTCTTAAGTTGATAATGGGGTCATGCCCAACTTCTGGCGTAGATACTCAAACTGAGATTGTGCAAGTGGTTTAGTGAAGATATCAACAATCTGATCTTTGGATGGAATATAATGCACATAAACCACAGAGTTGGTTACCTGTTCTCTCAAGAAGTGATACTTGATGGGTATATGTTTGGTCTTGGAGTGAAAGACAAGATTCTTTGACACACTAATTGCACTGGTATTATCACAATGAATTGGGATCGGTGCAGTATATTTTACCTCCAAGTCTACAAGTGTCTGAATCATCCACAATACTTGGGTACAACAAGTGGCAACTGCAATGTATTCAGCTTCTGTAGTTGATAAGGAAATGGAACCTTGCTTCTTGCTCAACCATGATACAAGGGAATCTCCTAAGAAAAATACACCTCCAATCGTGTTTTTCCTTTCATCCATGCAGTTAACCCAATCAACATCTGAATAGACTGATAGTTGAAAATTCTGATTCCTAGGATACCATAGGCCATAGTCCATTGTTACCTTCAAGTATCTGAATATTCTTCTGACAGCTAACAAATGACTCTGTTTAGGTGCAACCAGATACCTTCCTACCAGTCCAACAACATGCATTATGTCTGGACGGGATGCTGTGATGTACAATAGGTTGCCTATCATAGACCTATATGAACTCTGATCAACATCAGGTGAGTCATCATTCTTGCTTAACTTACATCCAGTGACCATAGGTGTGCTCGTAGGTTTAGAATATTCCATTCGAAACCCTTTCAACATTTCTCTTAAATATTTTTCTTGAGAAAAAAATATTCCTTTAGACTTCTGAGTAATTTGTAGGCCAAGAAAAAATTACAGTTCCCCTATCGTAGATAGTTCAAATTCAGACTGCATGGCAGACGAAAATCATTTTACCAGTGAAGCATTATTACTACCGAAGATGATGCCATCTACATAGACCAACACAATGAGCAAATCATTACCCTCTATTTTGATATATAGATTGATGTCAACTGTTCCTCTCTTAAACCCTTTGTCTTGAAGATATGTATCCAGTCTGTGATACCAGGTACGAGGAGCTTGTTTCAACCCATATAAGGCTTTCTTCATCTTGTAGACAAAGTCAGGGTTATCTGACTGTTGGAATCCCTATGGTTGTTCCATATAGACTTCTTCTTTTAGATCTCCATTTAGAAAAGCTGACTTGACATCCATTTGATAGACTTTAAACTTCTTATGACAAACATAGGCAAGAAACATTCTAATAGCTTCTAATCTTGCTATGGGTGCAAATGTGTCATCAAAGTCCAGTTCTTCTATTTGAGCATATCCTTTGCAGACCAATCTATCTTTATTTCTTACAATATTTCCTTGCTCATTCATCTTATTTTTGTAGACCCATTTTGATCCTATTACATTTTTATATGCTAGCCTAGGAATGAGTTTCCAAGTGTCATTCTTTTTAATCTGGTCCAATTCCTCATTCATTGATTTTAACCAATTTACATCTTTACTAGCCTCATTAAAGTTCTTGGGTTCCATCATGGATATGAAGGCTATATGTGATTGCTCAGTGTTTTTGATTATCCTTCTCCTAGTGTGTACACCTTTGTCTTTTTCACCAATTATCTGACTTGCAGGATGATTCTTTTGAGTAATTCCAGAGGAAGAATTTGATGATGTCTGCTGATTTGAGTTTGCCTGAGTATTTGCATCTTCATCTGACTTAGAGTCTTCTCATTCTAATTCTTGGACCTATTTAGCTTCAACTTCATCTATATCCTCTGTTGTTGATTCAGTATTGTTCACCTCTCTTACTGGCTTCCTTCATCAACTTTTATGTCAATGCAGTCAACCAATTTATGCAGCCTCTTATTATAACATCTGTATCCTTTGTTGTTTGTAGCATACCCTAATAATATGCCTTCATCAGCCCTATCATCATACTTGCCAAGGTTCTCATTATTATTTTTTATGTAGCACTTACTCCCAAAGACTTTGAAGTGTTTGATTGAAGCAGGTCTTCCATACCACATTTCATAAGGTGTCTTGTCATTGTGTGGTCTGGGGTGGGATTTGTTAAGAACATGGACTGCTGTGTGTATTTCTTCTAACCAGTAGGTTTGACCAATGTTCTTCTCATTCATCATTGACCTGGCCATTTGCTACATTGTTTTGTTTTGCCTCTCAACTACTCCATTTTGATGTGGAGTTCCTGGGATTGTGTATTCTCTCTTGATCCCATGTTTATCACATAATTCCTTGAAATCACTTGACATAAATTCTCCTCCTATGTCTGACCTTACTACCTTTAACCTGTTGCATGTTTGATTCTCAATTAAGGCTTTAAATATTTTAAATTTCTCAAATGCTTTAGCTTTTTCTTTGAGAAAGGCAACCCAAGTAAGTCTGGAGTAATGATCAATGATCAACATGAAGTAGTTTTCTTTCCCTATGCCTTCCTGTCTTGATGGTCCACATAAATCCATACGAACTAATTGAAGTGGTTTTT
>JASDQU011311075.1:38548-49793 GCA_032191745.1 Picea mariana | reverse complement strand
ATCACCAGATCCATATGAAGGAGGCAAACATTCCCAAGACAGCCTTTCAAACTCATGAGGGCCACTATGAGTTTTTGGTCATTCCCTTTGGCTTGTTTAATGCCCCCTCCACCTTCCAAAACCTCATGAATCATGTCTTCCATCCTTTTCTATGTCATTGTGTATTAGTTTTCTTTGATGATATCCTAATCTATAGCAACACCTAGACAAAACATCTTACTCATGTGGATCGAGTTCTCCATCTACTCTCTCAGCACAATCTTTTCTTGAAACAGTCTAAACATGCTTTTGGTGCCTTAGAAGTAGAATAATTGGGTCATCTAGTTGGCAAGGATGGCGTCAAGGTGGATCCGAAAAAGATTGAAGCTATGCAAGACTCGCTGCACCCAAAGACTCTCAAAAGCTTGCGTGGATTTCTGGGCTTAACAAGGTATTATCGCAAGTTTGTTAAGAATTATGGAAAGGTTGCAACACCTCTCATGACTCTCCTCAAAAATAACTCTTTGACTTGGACTCTAGCCACTGCTCAAGATTTTCAAACCTTGAAGATGACCATGTGCACCACTCTAGTTCTAGCCCTTCCTGATTTCACAAATACCTTTGTGTTGGAATGTGATGCCTTAGGGAAAGGAATCGGTGATGTCCTTATGCAAGAGGGTCGACCTTTGGATTTCACCAGCAGGAAACTATCTGAAAGAAATCTGGGAAAACCCATCTATGAAAAGGAAATGTTGGCTATTCTGCATGCCGTTGATTTGTGGCACCCTTATCTCTTGGGGCAATGTTTCCAAATTATGACAGACCATCAAAGCCTCAAGTACTGTATGGAACAATGCATTTCATCCCTAGAGAAACAAAAATGGGTGACTAAGCTCTTTGGATATGATTATGAGATCATTTACAAGAAGGGAAAAGACAATGTGGTGGAAGATACACTGTCTCGAAAATATGAAGAAGAAAGATCCCTTTTTTCTCTTTCCTTCATTATACCAGATTGGCTCCAAGATGTGCACCAGGAATGGCTACAAGATCCCAAAAGTTCACATCTGATCCAACAATTGCAAACCAATGCTCCAACTCCCCCAGGGTACTCTTGGGTCCAGGATGAGCTTCGATACAAAGGCCGTTTGCATTTAAGTAAACAATCAAAGATTAAATCCATGGTACTTTCTGAGCTTCATGCTACACCCATAGCGGGGCACTCCGGGTTCACCAAAACCTATGATAGGGTCAAACGTTCTTTCTTCTGGGATGGTATGAAATAGGACATCCATAATTTTGTCTCTGAATGTGAGGTGTGTCAACGCAACAAGGGAGAAAAAGTGAAATCTTTGGGCACACTACAATCGCTTCCGATTCCACCTGCTATTTTGAAGGATATCTCTATGGACTTTATTATCGGCCCCCAATTGCATCTAAGCACAGCTTATCATCCCCAAACTGATGGTCAAACGAAAGTTGTCAACAAGTGTTTGGAAACATATCTAATGTGTTTTTCCTCTGAAAAGAAAAATCAGTGGGCTCAATGGTTACCCCTAGCTGAATGGTGGTATAACACTTCCTACCATACAGCTACACACATGACTCCTTTTGAAGCAGTATATGGACAAAATCCCCCTTCAGTTCTATCATACTTACTGGGTACCTCGAAGGTCCGGGCGGTTGACCAAACACTTACAGTTCGAGAGGATATTCTTTGTACCCTTAAAGAGAACTTGGTCATGGCACAAAATCACATGAAGCAACAAGCAGATAAAGGTCACTCTAAACGTCAATTTGCAGAAGGGGATCAAGTGTTTTTGTGATTGAAACCATAAAAGTAAACTTCCCTCAAGGCCGAGCAGTGTCAGAAGCTAGCGCCCAAATTTTATGGTCCTTGTACAGTTCTCAAGCGTGTGGGACAAGTCGCCTATCAGTTAGCTTTGCCCAGTCAGTCAAAGCTACATCTTGTTTTTCATGTTTCATGCTTAAAGAAGGTGATTGGAACTAGGTCCCAAATTCAAACCAACCTTCTCGAGTTAGCTAAAGCAGGATCCATTTGGATACAACCAAAAGAAGTTTTGGACCAGCGTGAGCATCTCCTACATCAACAAACCATCAAGGAAGTGCTAGTCCAGTGGAAAGATACAACTCCAACATATGCCACTTGGGAACTAGCTACCATTCTGTAGCAGTTTCCACATCTCAAGCCTTGAGGACAAGACTGTTTTTAAGGGGGCGGACATGTTAGGGTCCTAACCCGAACATAGGTAGATCAATATATTCAGATGTAATAAAGGTCAATATTAATAAGGCCTTTCAATAAGATAGAATAAGGCGGATGTAAGAAGACCTAATAGAAGCTTCCGCTTCTAGAAGGATCTTCCTCAAGATGCTTCTCTTGATAGACATATTTAGTATAAATAAGGGTCAAGGGTATGAAAACCCTAGCATGGAGATTATTGTAACAGAGTGCTTCTTGACTGGAGGTTGCCCCCTCGAAGAGGCCCGTGAACATTGCATTCTGATTCAAAGTGCTATTTCTGTTGTTGTTCTTATATCATTTTTGTTTTATTGTGGAGATTATGATGGTTATATTAATGTTATTTTACCATTTTGTTTTCTAGCATTTTATTTCTATTCTACATACTTTTTATATCTGGTATACTACACCTGATAGGTGGAGGTGGGGGAGAAGGCATGAAACCCCCTCTTGTGATAGTAGATATGGGAGTATGAGGACTTTTAGAAGAGGTAGCACTAGTCACTTCCATCATTGCTCATCCAAGAAAATGACGTTCAAGTGAAGTCACCTCAAGAGGGACTATCTGAATAAGTGATCAGAGGGTTTGTGGGCTTGAATCCTTCAACTTTGAGGTTAAAAATGGTGGACTCCTTCGGTGAAGGAAAGTATTCTTCGGGCGTTGCCTTGGGTATAGTTTCATGTGGCCTGGTCACTTCAAATGAACCCTCTTGATCTATCCTTCGCCTGAGTGGTGGCAGAGGTGTCTCCAAAGTAATCAGCGACAAGACATGAATCCTACATGAACGAAGGATTTTTCGATCTTCCACCTTGTGAAATGATCAACCAACACTCCAAGGTTAAGATATTGTAAAACAATAAGAAAAAAATAAAAGTTCCTAAAGGAATATCAAACAATCAACTGACTGGAAGGAAGAACAGTTACACTAACCAACACTAGAGAAACTTATCGATGCAAGTCTAACATGAACATAGAAACACCCTTTGAGTATACTCTACAAAGTGTGATCTGACGTCTTCCCTAGGTACCGCAGTATACCCCCACAATCACCCAAGTAAGTCCCTAAAAACATGCAACTAGGTTTCCATCTCGTAGTTAGTCACCATGTGGGTACACTCGATAGTCAGGTTGATCGTAATGAGAAGGATAACAAAGTCCAAAGCCTTTCAAGGGTACCAAAGGAAAATGGTCTAGAAAAAAACTAAGTATATTCAACGCATTCAAGGTCCACAAAGCTCCATAGTCAAATGTGATCAACGAAAATCACAAGAATGACCTGCAATTTATGATCCCCACTATGTTTGGTTTTGCTTTGGAGAGGTTATCTCCTCTAAATTTCCTCATGCGACCTTGTGTTTAGCCCCTGTGTTAGAGGGGGGTCTCGGATGACTCTTACGAAACTGGACTTTCACACTTCCTATCACAAAATCTTAATTTTTTTAAGCGGCCTTGAATATTTTCCTCTCCACACCTATTTCAAGGCCCTAAAGCCTAGACTACTTGGTGAATCCTAGAAAAACAATTCTAGTTGATTTTAGTATTAATCATTGATTTTAAGTGGATTTATTTACTCAAAAGGGTACGAATGTGCAACTTATTGTGTTTTTCAAGAGACAAAAGAGAATAAATAAAATCTTTTAGAACATTTGTGCAGAAATCAAACTACGTTCTACAAATAAAAAAGTGGCTTTTAAACTTTGTAAGTGAAAACTTTTTGAAATATATTCCAAGATCCTAAAATGAAAAAAGTTTCCTAGAATGCTCTTTTCGTTTTAAAATGAAAATGAAAACTACTAAACTTTCAAGGAAATAGCATAGAAGGAACTTTGGAAATGGAACCTTTTTCTTTTGTAATAAACAACCTATGTTACAAATACCAAACAAAAATGCATAACTAAATGCAACAAAAATATTTTTTGAATTTTTGAATGCTTAGAAAAGAAAATCACAAATAAATGAATTTTTTCATTTTTCAAAGAACAAACAAGGGAAAGAGAAAACAAACCCAAGGATGACACAAACCTAAACCACTGCTCGAAAGCATGGATTCACTCGAATCCACATGAGGATCTAATGCTTATAAGTTCACCCTAAACCTTGAAAAAAAACAAAATAAATAAAGAAACAACAAAGGTTCTTTACAAATTGCAAGATAAACAGAGTCTTAAACCCAACCAAACACAATCAATAAAGACACTGAAAAGTTCAGGAGGGTCTAATAAGCAAAGATATTCTTGTCAGGAAAAAAAAATATTTTTAAAAACCCTTCCAAAACACAGAGATGCGTTCCATGCATGAGCATCCTGCATATGCATGCATGATGTATACTATGAATAACACATATGTGCATGTTTTATACAGAGGACATGGCACGTACACCTCTGCAAATTTTCAAAAAATGAAAAATGTTTGGACAGACAAGTAGGCAAGGGAGGCTAGTAGGCACCTGGAAGGTGACTAGAGACCCAAACTGACTTAGAAAACTCAGAAAACTCAAGAAGAAATTGAAAAATCAAATGAAACCAAAATATCCCACTAAGACCCTAGAGAGACTCCCCAATGGAGTTTCCAATTCCACTATGGAGAAATTACCCCTAAACTGGGTCTAAGGAATAGGCAGAGTGATAACTCTCTTAAAATACTGACTTATCTCTAATATACCCCCCAAAAATATAGACTAAGTGATAAGAGAAAGAGCAAAGATAAAGTTAATGAGTACACCTTGAATCCTTACAGTTGATGTAGACCTCTTCCACTTGTTGTTGCCTCTTAGATCATAGATCTCCTCCCAAATTTTACCTGGAAAGGGTTAAGAATACAATGCAACAATATATACAATCTATAATAATCACTTAAATGACTAAATATAGATATAAATTATCAAATTAACAAGAGAATATACACATAGGGTTTTGGGACAAAGATAATCTCTTTTATTCAAATTCAAGATGAAATGTTACAACATTTTCTTGTGAACACCACTCTATGAACCAAGTTTGGGCTCCTCTATCATAGCTCCCAGTGCATCAATCCCACATAGAATTCTCACAACCAACATGCCATGAAGGGAAGAAGGAAGAGTTGCATAGGGATAATGACAGGAGGGGAAAGATGATGCTAAAACTTAGAGAAAGATGCAAAACTTGGGCAATGACAGGGAAACGATTTTGGAAGAGTTTTGTTATTCTCTTGTTCATATGTCTAAATGACTCCCCAAGACCTCTTTTATATGAGAAAAAATTGGCTATTCGGTTTGGGGACGAGATAGAAGGGGTGAAATGGTTAGGAAATCCTCGATAGCCTATAAATTCCATTGAAATACATGCAATTCTATATTTTTTGCAACTTTTGGAGGTAAACATGGGATAATTAGCATGCAACAAGTGTATGTATGTAGGCTAAATAGCATGAAACTCACATGTGTACGTAGGCTATTAGTACAACATGATGCGTACATTATCCAATTTTTCTTTTTTTATAAGGAAACCACAACAATATGTTTGGAAAAGTATGCAAATGGATGGGCCAATATCTTGGATGCATAGATGTGTAATTTTTGGACTATAAAAAGAAGTCATGGAAGAGGAAGGGGGAGAGATAACTCTAGAGGAAGAGGAAGAAGGTCTTATATAGGTGGAAGTAGTAGTAGTCCTCGAAACACTAGTGAAAGTGGTCAAAACCCAAATAACAATCATCCAAGTATTCAAGGAACTGATAAATCAAAGATTCGCCATTATTGTAAAAAGTATGGACATTATGAAAATGAGTGCAAAAAGAGACAGTATAATTAGAACAAGAAAGGACAAGATCAGCCACACAATGCAAACAATCTCTCCAACTCTATGTTTATGGATCACACTGGAGGAATGCCTATAGTATCACCAGTTGAATGCAATGTTTTTCAAGAAAGCCCTTGTGACATACAATATCTAGATTCAGGCTACATTAATCACATGACAAGAAACTTAGAAGTATTTTCTAGTTTGGATAAGTCAATCTAAACTAAAGTTACACTTGCAACATATTTGCAAGTCAATATCTAAGGCAAAGGAAGTATAAACATTTTAACTAGGCATGGGGAGAAAATAGTTATGCTTGATGTCTATTATGTTTATGTTCTGAAGCATAATTTGATGAACACAAGATAATTGTTACAGAAAAGATACATAATCTACATGGAAGATAATCACTATGTGATTATGGACAGATATCCAAGCAATCAACTTATTGAAAAAATTAAGATGACAAGCAACAAAATGTTCCCCTTGAGATTGAATCCATTGAAGAACAAAAATACAACACAAGTTGTTGGTAAAGTAAAAGATGTGAAGTTAGACACTGCATTTACATAGAAAGTGTGCGCAGTTCCAATAAAGAGAATAGTGCACGCAGTATCAAGAAAGAAAAAAGTGGCACAAAGATGTAGACAACTTTCCAATATGAAGTGTAGGATGATTCCTGGCTATGGATTTTCACATTTGGACATTTTAAGTTTGGAGGTCTGAAGCTGCTACATACAAAAGATATGGTAAAAGGTTTTACATTAAAAGAAAAACTAGAAAGAATATGTGAAGGTTGTATCTTTGGAAAAAAACATAGATAATAATTTCGAGTTGGGAAGTCATATAGATCAAAATCTCCATTGGAAATAGTATTCAAAACATTTTTGGACCAATGAAAACTCCATATATAGGAGGCAATACATATTTTTTGACTTTTATTGATGATTTCTCAATAAAGACATGGATTTATTTCCTGAAACACAAATCTGACGCGTTGGGTTGTTTTCAGCAATTCAAATCACTTGTGGAGAAACAGAGCGGTTATTACATTAAGGTTCTAAGAACTGACAGAGGAGGAGAATATATGTCAAGAGAATTTCAAAACTTTTGTAAATTTCATGTAATTTACAAGCAATTTACTATGTGGTATACACCACAACAAAATGGTGTCGCAGAGAGGAGGAACATAACCACCATGGAAATGGCGCGCATTATGTTGGCAACCCAATTTTTTTCAAATGAGTATTGGGCTGAGGCAGTAGTAACTACAATATACATTATTGACAGATGTGACAAAGAGTGTGAAGAATAAAGTTCCTCAAGAATCCTGGATAGGTAAGAAGCATAATGTGGCGCACTTAAAAGTCTTTGGTTTTGTGGCATATGCACATGTTCCAGATGAGTTAATAAAGAAGGTAGAAAAAAAAGGAAAAATCTATATTTGTTGAGTATTTTGAAGATACAAAAGGATACAAGTTGTATGACCCTTTCACAAGAAAAGTCATAATCAGTTCCGATGTTCAGTTCGTGGAAAATGAAGCATGGGATGGGAGTGTAGAGAAGACGGTTAATATTATTGATGTTATTGAGCATGATGAAATAGAAGAAGAGGTGGTTCAAACACCATGTACAAATCAGTACATAGTTCCTTCTACAACTACGATGCAAATCCCAATACAAGCTACTCCAATAAGATCAATAGGTGCGCAGTCCACGCCTAGAGTGCAAAAAACTCTAGCAAGCAGTCCAAGTAGCTCTACATCTCCATATCTAACATTGAGAAGTCTATTACCAAGAAAGACAAGAAGTTTGCATGACCTCTATAATAATGACACAACAAATTCATTCTCTGCTTTTTCTGTGTTTTCACAGATAGATGATCCATTAATCTTTGAAGAAGTTGTCATCAATCTTTGAAGAAGTTGTCATCCATTGATGAAGAAATCAGATGTATAGAGAACAATTAGACATGGAAGTTGGTAGATGTACTTGAAGTGAAGGATGTGATAAGTGTAAAATGGATTTACAATACCAAGCAAGATGCCGAAATAAATGTGCAGAAGAACAAGGAAAGGTTAGTTGCAAGAGGTTGCACACATGGACACAATAAAAAATGTGTTATCCATTGTTGTGCATAACATATGGCGAATTTATCAAATGGTTGTAAAGTCAACATTTTTTAATGGACATTTAGAAGAATAAGTGTATGTGGAACAACCACAAAGCTATGGGCTTCCACGACAAGAAGACAAAGTGTACAGATTGAAAAAAACATTGTATGGGTTAAAGCAAGCTCCTAGAGCTTGGTATAGTCGTATAGATTCCTGTCTCACATAGAATGGATTTCAGAGAAGTGAACGTGAGACAACATTGTACATCAAAGAAAATCAACAAGGTAATATGTTAATTGTTTTCTTATATGTAGATGAATTTATTTTTACAAGTGATTTTGGCATAGACTAATTTAAGTCAATCAGGAAGAATGAATTTGAAATGACTAATTTGGGGCTTATGAGATATTGTATGGGTATTGAAGTTTACCTGTCAAAAGATGATATATTTATCTCATAATCTATGTATGCGCGTGAAATTTTGAAATGATTCAATATGATAAAGTCCAAAGCATCTAGAACACATGTCATAACAAGATTGAAGTTAAGCAACGCATATGTAGAGTCCATGGTGGATCCCAGACTATTTAAAAGAATGGTAGGAACTAGTATGTATCTAGCAATAAAAAGACCTGATATTCCTGATTTCAAGGTTCATGGAAACTCCAAAAGAATCGAATTGGAAGGCCGGAAAGAGAATTTTGAGATATGTGAATGGAACAAAATATTTTGGTATTATGTATTCTACTTCAGAAGATCTCATACTTATTGGATACACTGGCAGTGATTGTGGAGGAAACATATATATATATATGACACGAAAAGTACCTATGGGTACACATTTAATTTTGGAACAGGTACAGTATAATGGGCATCAAGGAAGCATCCCATAGTGACTCTTTCTTTAGCATAAGTAGAGTACATCGCAAGTGCATCTTGTCAAGCAGTTTGGATGAGAAGAATGTTAAAAGATTTGTTACAGGAGCAAAATGAACCAACTACAATATTTTGTGACAAAAATTCAACCATCATGTTATCCAGCAATCATGTGTTTCACAAGAAAACCAAGCATATTGATACAAGGTATCATTTTATCAGAGAATTGGTTAATAACAAAGAGATATGTTTAGAGTTTTGTAGGTATATAGAACAAATTGCAGACATATTTACAAAATATTTGGAAAGAGATACATTTCAACATCTGTGCAATAGTCTGGGAGTCTGCACAATGTTTGATAGGATATGTCAATTCAATTTTTGATGTAAATTTTTGTAATTCCACCTACTTGTAATTAAGGGGGAGTGTTGGAAATGGTAATTACAAGTCTATGAGCTTTACGAACTTGTCGATATGTCAGTCAGTATGAAAATACAATTTTGAAAATTTACTCAAACTCAGTTTTGTCAGTCGACAAACAGGGGAGTTATTTAATGAAGCCGATCTTTATATTTCTAGAGAACTGTTAAGTAAATAGAAGTCAACCGAATTTATTGTTGTATTAATTGTTTGAGTCTATTTTACTTCTACTCTCAGATTCATCTTTATAAGTCTAAGTGTGTAGGAAGTCAATAGATAGAGAAGAGACATAGAACAAAAAGAATAGTCGATAGAAAGAGAAGCAACAATTGTAAGTAGTCGAAGAAGTCTAAGAGCACAAGCTCTGTGTGTGTTTTACAAGTTTCAGAAATAGTTTAGAAAATTTGTTGGAGCTGAAGCTCCACAAAATATTGTATGTTGTATTAGCTCGCAACACCGAAGTTCTTAATATATATCAAGTATTTTGTGTGTTGACAAATTCATGAGTATTTCTGAATTTATATGATAAGAATAGCACGGTATTGGTTTTGTGTCAAAAAATCGTTTCATTAAGTGATTTATCACTATGGGCAGTATATTGATTAGTTTGGCCATTGTGCGGTAAGTCTTGAGAGTTCACGAAGTTTTGTGGCAAGCAATATTTGTAACATTGCTGCATAGAGTTTGTCTGCGTGCTGTAGATCAGAGAAATTTCTCCTATGGTAGACTGAACAACGATCCTCACTCTCTTCGGTCAATATGAATGCCAACAAGCATTGGCCCAGTATGTTCAAACTGAAGTTGTCAATGTTCCACAATCAATGGCATGAAACGCCAATTCTTCAACGATTTTGAGCCAGAGACGATCTTACAAATGTAAGTATCGGGGGAAATCCAATGTCCTATTATCTCTTTAATATGATAATATTTGGTACCAATTTCTCCCACGTGCATGCCATGTTTTCTATCTCAACTACATACAGTGGCATTTCGTTCGACATTAGATTACTGTCTGTCTCGATAAAATGTTTAATCCGTAGTAATAATACCGTTAGCCACAAATAAATTCATTACAATGTGTCCCTGCCTGCTTATATTCAGATCTACGGTTGTAATGTGGTTTGAGCAATATTTGGTTTGACAATGTGCATAGAGTTTTTTTTTCCACAATCTTTAGATATCAACTTTAACTTAATTGTAAATTTGGATTATTGGGTTCAAACAAAACTCTAAATATGCTCGGGAGGTTTAGCTGGGATTTTTAATTTCCCGGTGGTAATTTCAGGGTTATTCTGTGATCAAAGTTGTTTCAATAATATATGCATTTAAATGTACTATTTTTTCAAATGTAATTACAATATGTAAAATGCAAAACAAAGCCGAGAGAATTGTAATAGTCTACAGGTGCATTATCAAAGAACGAGGAGCATTATCAAAAAACGAGGAGCAGAGCCCGCTTGAACCAAACCCAAGATGGAATCTGAGACCAGAGCAGATCAAGATCTTGGAAGCTATATTTAATTATGTGATGGTAAATCCTCAAGAGATGAAATAAAAAAAATCAGAAATCAGCTAGAAGAGTTCTAACAAGTTCCCCTCTAGGAGATGAAATAAAAAAAAATCAGAAATTAGCTACAAGATTTCTAACAAGTTCGGGACGTCGATTTCCTCTATTGGTTTCAAAATAAAATGACGAGAGCCAAGAAAAGGAAACACCATATTCAGTCTACATAGAGGTGTAAATGTAATGCAAAGAGGACTGACAAGTCCAAATAAATCACCGATGTTCTGAAGGTTAGATATGAGAAAATT
>JASDQU011311074.1:0-25113 GCA_032191745.1 Picea mariana | reverse complement strand
TATTGGGATGATGTCAACAAGTCTTTGAGGCAATTCCGCCAGGGAGACCACCTGATAGGGGGTTTGAGCACACCATTGAGTTGGAGGAGGGGGCCAAACCTATGATCACCCCCCCTATCATCATCCTAGGCGTTTCAATGATGAGATAGAGAAGGCAATCAAGGAATTGTTGGCGATGGGACACATCAGACCGAGCAACAACCCATTTGCTTCTTCAATTGTATTAGTTCTGAAGAAGGATGGCACCATGAGGATGTGGATTGATTATCGAGCCTTAAACAAGAAAACCATAAAGAACCAGTACACTATCCCACGCATTGACGAGTTGATGGATGAACTGCATGGGGTAGTTTTCTTCTCAAAAATTGATTTACGCTCTAGATATCATCATATCAACATCTGAGAGCAAGACATAGAGAAGACGACATTTCGATGTCATTTTGGACACTTCGAGTTCCTGGTTATGCCATTTGGGCTAACCAATGTACCCGCTACATTCCATTCTTGCATGAACCATATATTCAGGGATCAGTTAAGGAAATCAGTCTTGTTTTTCTTCGATGACATCTTGATCTATAGTCGGTCATGGCAAGAGCATATGAGGCACCTGGATGAGGTATTGAGCATCATGGAAGCACAATCATTATATGCCAAAGAGTCCAAGTGTGAGTTCGGTATGATGGAGCTTCTTTACTTGGGCCACATCATCAGTGCACAAGGGGTACAGGTGCACCAAGAGAAGATCAAGGCCATTTTGGATTGGTCATTGCCCAGGAACATGACAGAATTGAGGAGCTTCTTCGGGCTATACAACTATTACAGGCAGTTCGTCTGGGTTTTTTCTCAGCTTGGAGCACCACTGACAGATCTTACCAAGCATGGGGCCTTCATATGGACTGAAAAATCATAGGAAACCTTTGATCACATGAAGGAAGTCATGGGCACTTGTCTAGTGTTGGCAGTACCAGACTTCACCTTTCCATTTGTACTAGAGTGTGATGCATCCGACGAAGGGATCGGTGCAGTTTTGATGCAGGGAGGACACCCCATTGTATTCGAGAGCCGAAAGCTTAGTCAGCCTGAGAGGTTGTACTCCATTTATGACAAGTAAATGTTGGCAATCATGCATGACTTGACCAATTTCAGACAATATTTGGTGGGCAACAAATTCGTGGTCAAGATCAATCACAATAGTTTGAAGTATTTCCTTGAGAAGAAGGACCTCAGTGAGCGCCAATAGAAATGGGTGACGAAGGTACAGGCATTCAACTTTGACATAGAGTATGTCAGGGGGAAGAAGAACATTGTGGTCGATGCACTATCGAGGAGACCTACGGCATGTTCTTTGATGGAGATTTTAGCAGATTGGAAATCCCACTTGTTAGTGGAATATTCCAAGAACAAGTTCGCTTGTGAGGTGATGGATGGGTAGATACAGAATGACCGGTATAGGGTCATTGACGATGTCATATTTTACAAGGATAGAGTCTACTTGGTGCCAGATTCAGGGCTCAAGAAGAAGATCCTCACTGCAATTCATGATTCACCTCTAGCAGGCCATCAGGGGTTTTTCAAAACCTATAGACAAATCAAGGAGAGGTTCTTCTGGAAGGGCCTAAAACAGGACGTTATGAGACACATCAGTGAGTGTGTGAATTTCCAGTAGAACAAGTTAGAGCATGCTCTTCTAGCAGGGCTACTTCAGCCACTCCCCATTCCAGAGAAGAAATGGAAGAGTATATCTATGGACTTCATCACAGGTCTACCCAAGGTCTAGGGTAAGGACTTTACCTATGTAGTGGTCGACAGATTGACCAAGTTTTCTCACTTCTATGCCATACCGACAGAGTACAGTGCAGTTCAGGTAGCTGAGCTTTTCTTTAGGGAGGTCTTCAGACTTCATGGGTTGCCAAAGAACATCATCAGTGATAGGGACAGTCGGTTCATAAGGACATTTTGGAGAGAGTTGTTTCAGTTGGTGGGGAAAGAGTTGACACCTAGCACCAGCTATCACCCTCAGACAAATGGGAAGATCGAGATTGTCAACAAGTGGGTTGAAGGGTATTTGAGGAACTATGTAGAAGGACAACAAAGAATGTGGGTAAAGTGGTTACATTTAGGAGAACATTTCTACAACACCACCTTCCACACGTCCATTGGTATGACACCCTTCCAAGCATTGTATGGATACAATGCTCCCACTTTGGTAGACTTGGTCTTATGGGAGAGCAGAGCTCCCAAGGCCAAGGATTGGATCATAGAGAGTCAGGAGATTCTCAAGTTGTTGAAAGAGAACCTGCAAACGAAGCAAAACCGACAGAAGATAAGTGCGGACAGGCACAAGATAGAGTGCAGCTTTGAGGTTGGAGATTTGGTTTTCTTAAGACTCCAACCCTATAGATAGTCATCTCTGAAGAAAAGTGGGACCAAGAAGCTCAAGCCCAGATTTTATGGTCCTTACAGGATCATGCACCGAATAGGCGAGGTTGCTTACGAGCTAGAGCTTCCAGAGGGGAGCAAGATTCATAACGTGTTCCACGTGTCTTGCCTAAAAAAGGGAGTGGGACAATTCATTAGCACATTAGAGGAGCTTCCCTCGTTGGATGAGGAGGGACAATTGGAGTTAGTTCCGGAGGAGGTTTTGGAGTTCCGAGAGTGGAAACTGAGGAGCAGGGTCATCATAGAGTGTTTGATTAGATGGAGATTGCTTCCAGTAGAGGACGATACTTGGGAGAGCGAGGAGGTGTTGCAGCACCCTGGATTGGTATTGCTTGAGGACAAGCAATTTCGGGAAGGGAGGACTGTAATGTCCCTTTCCAAATAGGAGCTCTAGAGAGGAGGCTTAATGGTCTAAACTGCCCCATTAGACTATAGCCAGGGCCAGAAAGGGGTAAACAGGGTCACTAGAGGTCACTTCAGTGACCGGTGTTATATTCAGAAAGTGACATTGAGTTAAAAAGGGTAAAATCACTTTTAAGTCAGTATGAGCTAAAAATAGAAGTCAACAGTGAATTAGGGCTTCAACAGTGATTTAGGGTTTTGGAAAGCTATAAAGGAAAGGTTAGCAACCTAATTCATCATTATGCAGATTATGACTTGTCATTGAGGAGAAGAGGTGCATCTCAGGAGAGATAGTTCAATGGATTCCAGGAGGAAGACACCAATTGGTTGATTTTGGTGTTGAGAGACACACCCTAGTCACCGGGAAGATCATTAAGGTCTTTCATCATTCTTCAGTAGCAGTTACACAATGTTTAGCAGCAAGGGCGCATTCATCCAGAGTGAGGGCGCAACTTCTAAGAGGGTTTTTAGTCGACTTATCCCATCCAGGGAGAATTACGAGATTTTCCTCTGACCCATTTGAGAGGAGGGAAAGGCGCATCTTTTGTCTGGTTCCTCAACATATTCCGACAAAGGAATCAACTGGGACGCATTTTCCAAACTTGGATGTGAGACACTTTTGGCGGGCACATTTGGGGTTCCAGAGCGAGCATTAGAGCAGATTCAGGGAAACCCTTCCGACCCATTTCCCAATAGACCAAGGCGGTCGTTTTGATACATATCTCGTCTGATTTCGATGGTGGAATCGCTAGGATGCATTTTGCTAGAAGAAGAGGGGCACATTCCCCTAGGGTATCCATCTGAGATCCATATTCATCAGCAAAATGGTCCGGAAGATATTAGTATTGAGGACTAAAGCAGGGCACATCATTTGGCATAGTTTCCAGGCCATTCTTAGAAGCATAGTTCCCAGGGCGAACTTTCCAGACTTCCAGCAGTTACCATTAGAGTTGCCATAGTCACAGCACATCCATTGATTCTGCAGTGCTCCCATATTCCGAGTATTATCTTTTAGTTTCTTATTTGTATTCTGACTAAGATCCTTTGTCTGTTTATCTAGTCGAGTATTGTCAGTTTATTTAGCCGCATTCGGCCATTTTGTAATCCATAGAGATATCATAATACAAACTTTGCAGTCCTTTGTCGCATTTATTATTTGTATGATCATTTATATGTTGTAAACCTTTGATCCTACACACACATTAGCAGCGTTTCCTAGACTAGCCAAGTCAGGAACATTACAGGTGTAAATTAGAGCATGGACAAGTATGGACCCCATATTTTCCACTCAAGAGTATGCATTCAATGTTCTTTAATTATTTTTTTCATTTTTGCAAATATGCTTGTGTATTTTCATAAGGCAGTTCATGAGTAGCCCATGAAAATAAAACAACTCATGGAAATGTCATAAATTTCGAAGAAAGCAAACTGTAGAGAAATAAAAACTTGTTCGATGATCAATAACTAACCAACAAAATGCATCTAGGCAAAGATGACCCAAATATAGCTATAACACCTATGAGTGGCCTTGTGAATGTAAAGAAGTCCAACAACATTGACCATTAAATTAATAAAATTACAAAGACTATTAAAAGCATTTAATACAAATTGTCTTGCAAATTTTTAATTGATAATAAACTATGTATAAAATGCTTATTCATATTAAATGCATTTGCAATTTTTTTGTTATTATGTTTCTTTTAATGTGTGACTTTGCAAATTTTTTATTATTATCTTTCTTTTAATGTGTGACTTTGATTTGCTTAACCCTCAACACTACATAAAAATTAAATGTTGTCAAATATTTATATTGTATTCATGTTAAATTGCAACATTTATATTATATTCATGTTAAATTCTACACTTAGGAAAGTATAAAAGAATATTATAAATGGTTTTACATTAATATTATGGCATGCGTAATATATCATATTGTTCAAAGCTCCGTCCTTTAAAAAAAAACAATATTAATTTTTTTTCCTTGATTTTAAGAAGGGAAAACCTATATTTTTTAAATCCCCAACTCTTTATTCTTTGTCAATTATGGAAATATTTACTATGATGTTGCGGCATGCAATGCACAGAATTTGATAATTTGACATCGTTTGTCCCACCTTTTCTGCAATTCACTTTATCGAGTTATATAAAAACATTCATAACAAAGTTTTTGGATTTAACTTTTTTTTTTATCAAATGTAAACATACCTCATTTCATAAAAGAATTATCAGAAGATTTCGGGTAATTTGAACTCAAAATAAAGTTAAAATATTATTTTTTATTTATGATTTTATTTTTGGATATTGATAATTGAGTTCAAATCGATGTTTGTTGCATTGATATTAAAGTGGTAAAGTTAGGAATAGCTTGAAACGATGATGAAATCAAATTATGGCTTAGGGATTGCATTTTTACCATTACAAATTCAATATTGTAAATATTCATCAAGTATTAGTATTTCAAATTTTAATTAAACAAGTACATTTATTTATAATATGAACTTTTATTTGTAATTGTAAATACTCATCATGTATTAGTATTTCAATCTTCAATTATACACATACATTTATTTATAATATATAGGGAGAAATCAACATGCATCATGTAAGCCATGTTTTAGTGTACCACAATAAAAGCAATATAATAAATATTCATTGTGTAGTTAGCATCTCATCTTTAATTGTATATGTACATTCATTTTTAATATGGTAAATATGCACACTAAAGCCATCGAGAAATCCATACTTTCAAGTCGCATCTCAATTTCTAATTTTATATATACATTCATTTTTTATATGGTAAAAATATATTATATAGAAAAATCAATTACATTGAAATTTAAGAGTACAATATACATTACATTGGTGAGTACAAAATCAATATGGTAAATACAAATTGTGTATTAACATTTTAATCTCCATTTATACAAAAGCATTCGTTTCTAATATGATAAATGCACATTGAGTATACATCTAAAAGTCATTTATACAAGAAATCAACTAAATTCAAGTCATGTTTTAGTGTAAATTGTGAATGGGATTGATAATTAAATCTCCGATTGTCATCAAGAGAAATATACAACTCAATCACTATCCAGTGATGAAGTTTTTAATAAAAAATAATGTAAGTTGTCCATATGGAATGTTGTAATTGGTTGTGAAAGAGATTGAATAGATTGATAATTACATTTTCCTAACAAGTTGTGAAGGGGATTAATAATCATGTTAATTAATCTTCCAATGAAAATATACAAGTTATGAAGGGAATTTATAATTATATTATCTTTAATAATGATGTCAATATGAAAATAATGTGAATTTTCCAAGGGATTAATATTTAAATGTTGCAAACTGTGAAAGGGATTGATAATTACATCTAAAAGTCAACTATACAAGAAATCAACTAAATTCAAATCATGTTTTAGTGCAAATTGTGAATGGGATTGATAATTAAATCTCCGATTGTCATCAAGAGAAATATACAACTCAATCACTATCTAGTGATGAAGTTTTTAATAAAAAATAATGTAAGTTGTCCATATGGAATGTTGTAATTGGTTGTGAAAGAGATTGAATAGATTGATAATTATATTTTCCTAACAAGTTTTGAAGGGGATTAATAATCATGTTAATTAATCTTCCAATGAAAATATACAAGTTATGAAGGGAATTTATAATTATATCATCTTTAATAATGATGTCAATATGAAAATAATGTGAATTTTCCAAGGGATTAATATTTAAATGTTGCAAACTGTGAAAGGGATTGATAATTACATCTTCCTAACAACACCTTCTATAAGAAAAATATGGACCGTGTAAGTTATGAAGGGAATTTATAATTATATCATCTTTAACAATGATGTCAATAAGAAAATAATGCAAACTTTCCAAGGGATTAATATTTAAATGTTGCAAACTGTGAAAGGGATTGATAATTACATCTTCCTAACAACACCCTCTATAAGAAAAATATGGAGCTTGTAAGTTATGAAAGAAATTTAAAATTCTATCATCTTTAACAATGATGTCAATAAGAAAATAGTGCAAATTTTCCAAGAGATTAATATTTAAATGTTGCAAACTATGAAGGGGATTGATAATTACATCTTCCTAACAACACCCTCAATAAGAAAGATATGGAGCTTGTAAGTTAAATATTTTTAGAAGGTCGTCGATAAGAGTATGCAAATTAATAAATAAATCTCATTGACCAAGCCACCAATAAACAAGTATGCAAGTTGTCAAATGTCACAAATAGTTGTCCATAAGGAAAATAAATCAATTTTCTTAGATAGCCATAAAAAAGGAGAATATGTGACAACTAAATTTGGGTGATGAAGTGGTCAATAACAAAATTATGCAAGTTGTCAATTGTTGCACACAACTATTCATAAGGAAAATATGCAAGTTGGGAAGGATATTGATATTTAAGTTCAAGTAATAATATCTTCATCAAACAAGAAAAGTATGCATTCATAAGTAAATCTTCCAATGAAAAATATGCAAGTTGTTAAGGGATTGAAAATTACATCTTCCTAATAACACCATCAACAAGAAAAATACGAAAGTTGCAAACAAGATTGGTGATTAAATATTTTTAGAAGGTGCTTACTAAGAAAATTATGCAAGCGCCTAGAGAAGGAAAATTCCTCAAGTTAAAGAGATTGAAGAAAGAGTGTGTGAAATGCATGTCACTTATAGTATTCCAAAGGAAAGTGCAAAAGAAAGATTTGTCATTGAGGATGGTGTTGTAGAGATAAGTGGTGTTTCAGTAATAGAGTTGCAAGTTGAAAATGATTGTAGAAGAGTTGTTGCACTAAAAGAAAAATAAAATGAAGAGATGCTTGAGGAGAAACAATTTGTGGTGTATGTTGAGACAGGGGTAATGGTACACCAAAGTGAGAGTGGGGAGGAAATAAGCACCATTTAAAGGGATCAATTTGAATTAGTAAACACCATTGACAAAAAGTAGTTCAAGGAAATGATCCCCATTGGTCACGATTAGTAGTAGTTGATAAAGGTGGATGCGTTGCAACATGTGATAGAAGAAATAATGTTGATGGTGTGTTAGGATATTTAGACACTTAGGAGTTAGTTAAGATCAAATTGGTCTAATGTGTCGTTAGGTAAAAGTGTGTTTCTTAGTGTGTTTTTTTAGTATGCATTTGTAGTTAGGAAATCCAGCAGTCATGATATGTTCCTGACATAGAGTGATCTGACGGTTCATATTCTCCTTGATCTTAACAACTACATTGATCCATGGCTTAACACCTTATTGGTCCATGATCTCTATTTAAAGAGCATGGAGGGTCATTTGTCGATGATCGATTGTGAGAAAATCTCTTGTACAATCTCTGTAAGGTACCTCAATTTTGCCATAAAAAAAAAATAAATCTATGGGACATTAATCTTTAATTTCATTTTATATATCTGTTGGTAAAAGGAGGAAATATTCATTCCTATTATAAATCTCTATGAGGTATCTTATGTTCTTCCCATCACATGATGCCATTTCCACACCAGCCTAACTTACTTTGGATAGAAAACTTATATGGATATTCTCCATAATTCTATTAATTTCCTTCACTCTCAAACTACTCTTATATATATATATATATATATATGGTAGACTAGAATTAGGACTTATAGTCCTAATCTCTCCTTAAACATCAGTTTCTATGTTTGCACGCAAGACTATTTAATTTGTCTTTGAAATAAAATTCATATACCACACATAAAGTCACGGGGTCGGGGCTATACTCCTTGGTAGAAAGTAAAAGGCTCAATCATAAGTCACTTGGCACCACTTTTGGTATGGTCCAAGATATTAACAGATTCCCTTATGGATTATTCATAGTTGGTGATCTCCCAGTCGCCATTTTCATAAAAGAATTCGGGTAACGAAATTCTACNGAGTGGATGGGTCCCAACTAGTCATGTCACGAAGGGAATAACATTAACTACGCATTTTCTTGATAAGGGAAGAACAATTTACTCGTTAGAAAGGATTTAAATCTCTATGCATCTGCCATTAATGGGGTACTGTGTATGCAAGTTTCGATGGTTTCACCTGTCCCTTCCTCCAATCTCATCGCACTCACTATGCCCCATCACATGGCCAGACCCACCTTTGTACCCTCAACATTTAATCTGCATTGCAAGGACTTCTCTTAGGGTTAAGCAAGTTTTTATTTTGTCATTTTGAAGCCCCCGAGATGGCTCTGCGTGTTATTTTCTCAACAGATGGCTCTGTGTGTTATTTCTCAGCATATGGCTCTACGTGTTATTTCTTAGCAAGGGAGACTTTCAGTTTGGAGGTCGTTACCTGGTGGAACAGATAGTGTATCTGTCTTCCCTAGTAAGTTTTAAGATGTTGTTGTATTTAAAAGATAGAGTGGAACTTCGGAAATCGTTACAGTGAGAGCCAAATCCGTTCTGTAACTCTTATTATAGTTTTAAGTTAAATCTTCCCCTTATCATCATTCCTTGAAATCTTTCTGGGTTGTTCCCGTTTCTGGATAAGTTGCATTATTTGGTTGTTTCTTCTCAAACTCTCTGAAGGTCTAGGTATTCCACCCCTTTCTCTAATTCAGAGAAATTTGCACCTACATAGTTTCTTCGTGTGTATTTTAAATCCTGGGGTTTCGTTATTTCCCTATTATCACTACTCTTATATGTCAAGGCCTGATGTTAAATATTTCATGAGGCTACACGGGGTCTTAGTCTGGGGTTAAATATTTCACACTGTGTATAGCATAATACATTGCATGTTCTTTCTTTCTCTTTGTAAAGGATGAATCCACCCTACTGAAATTTTCAATAAACCCTTGGTTGGTACTCACACATCTAATGCCTCCTTAATGTTTATTGCATTCTTGTCCGGTATAGTTAAAGGAATGTGACTTCTGTGTTTTCGAATAGTTCACTAAACAAAATACCCTACAACATATAATTTTTGAGTTTATGGAACTTCTAGGATTAATTATATTTCTTACTGTCATTATCGTGATCTGCATGTAATTTACTCCATTTGAATTCAGTAGAAGATTAGCTCTGTATTTATCATTGACTTAAAAATACCCTCTACAATATAGAATAGTTGGTTCAGGAAGGGCTTAATCTCACTATTTACGTATAGTGTTTGTTCTATCTGTAACATTTACACTACGCCTTCGGCCTACTCGCACAACATGTCTTATACAATTTGTATGTTAAATGTTAGCACTATTGATTATTTCATTTCATAAGCAATTGATTATATGATTTGGTACCAACACTAATGATGGGACCCTGTTGATGTGACGGTACCCATCAAGAAGTCCTTGGAACACCCTCCCCTTGGCCTGGACATCTATCCAACCAGAATGTGACAAGGAAAGGACACGAGTCTTCATGTCATAAGTTGAGTACCACTCTAGAATACACTGTTGCTATCATTTATCATTTTGTTTGAATTTTTGTTCACTTTACTTTCATATATTTTACTAATGTTTTAAATGGTAAATATTTGTAGAGATTTCAACCACGCATGATTTCAGATGTCGGTTCCTGTCCTTCGCGCAAAAGGTATTCAATTTTTGTGCCCAGTAACTCTCAGACTTAGCCTTCGTGGTTCTAGGAATGAAGACCATGGTTCCATTCCAATTTTTCATTAATATGTGAAGTTCTTCCTCGATTTTTGTATCGGTTGGTTGAAGAGTAATCCTATTTTCATGTTGATATCTCTCTGTTGGAAGAGAATGTAGTAATTGCGTAAGGTTGGACACACTTGGATTTTTTGGTCTGTTTGGATTTTGTATAACAACTTTAAGGTTTAATCCACTAGACTTTTACTCTTGAATACTTGTATTTGGAATCTAAAGGTTTTTAAACAAAATTGAATCCAGTCTTAATGGTACTGTGGTTCTTTAATTTTACCTAGGTTGTTTGTAAAGAAGGCATATCAGCCTGTATACTTCCAGAAAATATGTTCTCCAAGTTCTATTTTGTTAGTTCTGTATTGTTGTGTTCAGAAGCTTCATTACAGTCAATAGAATTATTGTTTTCTTTTAATTCCTATTTATTTTCCATAAATCCTATGAAGATTGATTAGACTGTTTGTCTTCCATTATATTTGAACACCTATTGGAATTGAAAATCGAAAAATCTACAGACATGCGTGTATGAAATTAACTTCCAAACTTCCAGAACTTGTATTTCTTCAATTCGAACCTCAACGAAGTCAAAAATAGAATATTTACACTCCTGTACAGCAAGAGATCCATAATTTCCCTAGCATACTAGGTAGCGTCCTGCCTCCTCACATATGTTATATATCCAAAAGAAAAAGTGCCTAGGTATTTTTCCCCCCTTGGGAATTTTCGCAACTTTCCAAATCCTTGATTTCTAGGGGCTGCCAATGGCCAAATTCTGGATTTTCCACTTGTAACAATCAGCCCTGAGGTAGATCCAACATGTTCCCCACTCATGGAGTCATGGTCAACTGATTTTAACATGGATGTTCCATTTGTCCTTCAGCAATAATTATAAAATATTTTGTTTCATACAAGTGTCATAGTCAAATAGTTAGTTGGGTCAAATCAGATCTCTGCCCAATAGTCATAATCATCAATTACAATTAACTAAATTTGAAATTCGAAATTCAAAATTTCCATAAATGGCAAAAATTTTCCAATTTCGAATTTACCAAAAACGGAATAATTTTCCTAAGAAATTTCAAATTCAAAAATAATTTATTTTTGGGGATGTTACATCCTTTCCCCCTTCAATAAAACACTGTACTTAGTGTTCATTCCTTTCTTGGAACAAGATTGGATGAGATTTCTGCAAATCTCCCTCCAACTCCCAAGTGGCCTCCTCATGGCTAAACTGCTTCCATTGCACTTTTACCTGGGTGACGTCTCTGTTCCGAAGTGCTATTTATCTCTTGTCCAGAATGCGCAGAGGTTCCGCTTGGAACTCGCCTTCTAGTTCCACCTGCACCAAGTTCCAATCGATCATATGAGTAGGGTCATGAACATAATTCTTTAACAACGAAACATGAAATACATTATGAATATTTAGATTGGCAGGAAGTGTAAGTTGGTATGCTACGGGTCCAATTCGAGATAAGATATCAAAAGGCCCACAAAACCTGGGTGCCAACTTGGCATAGTTTCCTAGCTTTAGGGAACTTTTTCGGGCTTTGAATTTTAAATAGACATGGTCTCCCACTTGAAATTCCAAGTGTCTTCTTTTCTGGTCCACATAAATTTTATGTTTGTCCAGTGCATCTTTCAAGTTTTGTTGTACTTTTCTTACCGTGCTCTCCATTTCCTGGAGCATCTATGGTCCAACCATGATTCTATCAACTGGGTTATCCCAACTAATTGGAGTTGTACACTTTCTGTCGTACAATACCTCGAAAGGGCTCATTTTAGCTGAAGTTTGGTATCCAATGTTGTATACAAATTCTACCAAATACAGGTAGTCTTCCCACTTGCTTGGTTTTGTTCTTACATACATGCAGAGCATATCTTCTATGATTTGATTTGTTTGTTCAGTCTATCCATCCATTTGTGGATGATAAATCGTACTGAAATTCAAGTTAGTATTTAACCCTGCAAACAATTCTTTCCAAAAAGCAGATGTAAATTTTACGTCTCTATCCGAAATCACCATTTTAGGAATACCATGCAGTCTAAAAATTTATTTCATGAATATTTCAGCAATGTTAATAGCTTTTAAAGTAGACTTTACAGGAATAAAGTGTGCAGACTTACTAAGTTTATCGATTACCACCATAATTGAATCATTTTGTTTTTGAGTTTTAGGCAAACCTGTAATAAAGTCCACCGATATAGTCTCCCATTTCCATTCTAGAATAGGTAAGGGTTGAAACAGACCGGTTGGGTGTTGGTGTTCGTCTTTTACCTACTGACAATCTTGGCACTTAGCTAAGTATTCTACTGTTTCGCCCTTCATATTAGGCCAATAAAATAACTTTTTTAGTGTTGTTATCATTTTCTGGCATCTTGGATGAACAAAATATGGTTTCTTATGAACTTCATCCAAAACTGTTAACTTTAACTCTGCTGAATTTGGTATGTATAGTATATTTTTGAATCGTAGTAGACCATTTTTGTCCACACTCAGATCTGTTTTGTCTTAATTTCCTGTAGTGTTCTGTAATTCTTCCACTGTTTGAGTGTAATTTTCGTCGTTATTACCTACAGTCTTTATCCTCTATTCAAGATCGTTTTCTTCCCTGCTAATGTTTATTTTAAATAACCCATGAACTCTTCTGCTTAAAGCATCAACTACTTTATTTTCCTTACCCTTGATATGTCTTACCTCAAATTCAAATTCGCTCAAGAAGGCTAGCCATCTTGCTTGCCTTGCATTAAGGTCCGACTGACTAAAAAAAAATTTCACACCGTTGTTGTCAGTCAATAATAGAAACTTTCTGTCCATTATGTAGTGTCGCCACATCTTTAAAGCATGTATTACAACTGCCAACTCTAAGTCATGAGTGATGTAGATTCGTTCATGTTCCTTTAGTTTTCGGGACTCATAACAAATAACATGCCCTTCTTGGGTTAGGACACCACCTTGTCCTTCTTTACTCGCATCTACACAGACGGTGAAGTGTTTGTCTGGATCTTCTACCTTTAAAGTGGGTGCGGTTGTTAACAATTTCTTTAACTTATTAAAACTGTCTTGACATTTTTGTGACCAGTTAAACTTGGTTTCCTTCTTTTGTAGTGATGTGATAGGGTGTGCAATTTTGGAAAACCCTTATATAAATCTGCGGTAATATCCGGTGATTCCCATGAACGACCAGATGTCTGCCACGTCCTTAGGAATCGACCACTCCATGATGGCTCTTATTTTCTCAGGATCAACTGCAATGCCTTCTGTAGATATTACATATCCTAGGTATTGTATTTTCTTCTGATAAAAATCACACTTATCGAATTTATTATATAGTTTGTGCTTTCTTAAAGTTTGCAGCACTATCCTTAAGTGCTCTTCATGTTCTTCCTCTGTTTTAGAATATACTAGAATGTCATCAATAAATACTAACACAAACTTGTCCAAGTATTGACTGAAAATACTGTTCATTAAACACATAAATTTGGTTGGTGCATTAGTGAGTCCAAAAGGTATAACCACAAATTCGTAGTGTCCATATCTCGTTCGAAAAGTTGTTTTACTTATGTCCTCATCTTTTATCCTAACCTGGTGATAACCAGATCGTAAATCCAATTTCAAAAAAATCTTTGCCCCACCTACTTGATCGAACAAATCATTTATCCTAGGTAAGGGGTACTTGTTATTAATAGTCATTTTGTTTAATTGTCTATAATCGATGCATAATCTTAGAGTGTTGTCTTTATTTTTCACAAAGAGGACTGGTGCTCCCCATGGTGAAACACTCGGTCTGATATATTCTTTTTCCAATAATTCATGTAGTTGAATTTTTAGTTCGGTCAATTCTGGAAAACACATTCGGTAAGGTGCTTTAGAGATAGGGGATGAACCAAGTAGTAGGTTGATAGAAAAGTCTATCTCCCTTCTTAGGGGTAATTCAGGTTTTTCATCAACAAACTCGTCTCTGAAATCATGCAGAACAACAAAATCCTTCAAGTTAGGTTTGTTTTCCTTTTCTAACAGGTTTGTTACTTGGATGGCATAAACTTGACAACCCTTTCTCATGCATTTCTTGAATTGCATTGTTGAAATCTGTCTAACTGAGACTGGTTTTTGTATACCTTGAATTGTCCTAGCAGTGTTATTTTCGTCTTTATACTTAAGTGATTTTTCATAACAATCTAGCACTGCTTTATGCTTTTCTAACCAATCCATTTCAATAATTACATCATAAGATCCTAACGGTAGAATGTCCAGATTTGTGTTTATGTTTTGGCTACCTAAACTGAACTCATAATCATGAATAAAGTCGACAACTTTTCTTTTCGTTCCTATTGCTAGTTGTACCAGCCAAGATTTTGCGTGTCTTATTTTCTTAAGTTTATTTGACTCCACTATACCAGGAGTGATATAACTTAATGTAGCTCCATGATATATTAAAACAAAAATTTGAGTGTTATTGATTTTACCTTCAATTTCCACCACAGAGGGTTGGTGGTTAGCTTGCCAGCCATCCATGGCTGCATTGATCTGATGTAAGATTCTGCCTACATCCCCTACTGTAGAGGCTTCCTATAAATTGTGAACAATAGTTTTGTTTCTTGAAATCAAACGTGGACAGTTCCTCCTTAGATGAGGTTCTCCACATTCCCAACATTTTAACGGTTCATGGGAGTTGCCCCCAAACTTCTTTGTTCCCATATTTACTAGTTTACCACCTCCTTGTGTGTTTGGATTGTTGGAGTGAAAATATTTTCTTGGAAAGCCTTTTGCTATGTTCCAAGAAGGAGTTGGTTGGTATCCCTTCTTCTGTTGGTTCATTCAGTCTTGTTTCTTGTCTTTCCAAGCCTTGGGAAATTATGTTTGTTGTTTGTATTGGTCGTACAACACATTTGGTCTTTCCTAAATACTTCGCTCAAGGACTTGGGATTATTAAATTCGATTCTATCCTTGTAGGACTATGGTAAATAGCTTAGGAACCGCTGGATTTTCACTTTCTCCTTCTGAATATAAGGTACGAACCTTAGTAATTCCAAGAATTTATTTATCAGATCCTCCATAGCCATTTGACCAAGTTGTAGCTCATAAAATTCTTTGGTTTTTATTTCATACTAACTTTTAGATAGGTACTGTTTCTTAAAGTATTTCTTAAAGTCTGACCATTCCATCTGTTTCTCCTTTAGGCCCTTGGCCAATTTCAGATCTTGCCACCAAATGATGGCTTTTCCTTTCAGATTATAGATGGCCATTCTAACCTTCATATTGTTGGAATAGTTGTATATCTGGAAATACTTCTTGATGTCTAATAACCATGCTTCAGCTTCCCCTCCTGTTCTGGATTCCCCATCAAAGGTAGTTGGTTTGATTTTCTTGAATTCTCCCTCAAGGTGATCTACTTGTTTTCTTTTTCTGTATGTTTTTGTTTTATCTTCAGTTGAAGGTGTGCCTTCAGATGAGCTATCCCCTCTTTCTGCTTCAGGACCAAAATTCTTGGAGGCCCTTTTACTGACCTCTTATTCCTGGTTATCGTCATTTGGGGTTTTCTTTGTCACTATACTTCGCAGCAAGACTTCATCTATTTCCTTCTGTTCTTGATGTGCCTTTTTCAGTTTCTCATTGTTTGCTTTGAAAACCTATAGCTCAATAATGAGATTCCTCATCATTTCCAGAACTTCAGTAGGTGATCTTCCATCACTATTCTATCTTGGATCTTTAGGAGGTCTTTGTTCAGGATTCCCATCAAGTTTGATTTTTGCATCATCCTAGGCTGCCATGATTAACACAAAACAGAAAAGAGATTTTTGTTTGTAACAGTAATGGTTTGTTAGTTTTACATAGACAAAAATATGTGCTAAGTAATTAATTTGGACCTATTCAAGGTCCAAGTGTTGTAACCTTTGCTATGATACCATATGTAATGTACCTCAAATTTGCCATAAAAAAAAATAAAAATAAAAAACTATGGGACATTAATCTCCAATTTCATTTTATATATTCGTTGGTAAAAGGAGAAAATCTTCATTCTTGTTATAAATCTCTAAGAGGTATCTTATGTTCTGACCATCACATGATGTTATTTCCACACCAGCCTAACTTACTTTGGATAGAAAACCTATATGGATATTCTCCATAATTCTATTAATTTCCTTCACTCTCAAACTACTCTTATATATATATATATATATATATATATATATATATATATGGTAGACCAGACTTAGGACTTATAGTCCTAATCTCTCCTTAAACACGAGTTTCTATGTTTGCGGGCAAGACTATTTAATTTGTCTTTGAAATAAAATTCATATACCACACATAAATTCACAGGGTCGGGGCTATACTCCTTGGTAGAAAGTAAGTCGCTCAATCATTAGTCACTTGGCACCACTTTTGGTATGGTTCAAGTTATTAACGGATTCCCTTATGGATTATTCATAGTTGGTGATCTCCCAGTCGCCATTTGCATAAAAGAATTTGGGTAACGAAATTCTACACTAAACCTTATTTAACTCTGTCTTGATTAAACGATGTCTCAACGAAGTCTTCATTTGAATGATAGGTTAACTGCAATGAAACAATTGAAGTGGATGGGTCCCAACTAGTCGTGTCACAAAGGGACTAACATTAACTACGCATTTTCTTGATAAGGGAAGAAAGGTTTACTCATCAGAAAGGAGTTAAATTTCTCTACATCTGCCATTAATGGGCTACTTTGTGTGCGAGTTTCGATGGTTTCACCTATCTCTTCAACCAATCTCATCGCACCCACTTTGCCCCATCACATGGCCAGACCCACCTCCATACCCTCAACATTTAATCTACATCACAAGGACTTCTCTTAGGGTTAAGCGAGTTTTTCTTTTGTCATTGTGAAGCCCCCAAGATGGCTCTACGTGTTATTTTCTCAATAGATGGATCTGCATGTTATTTCTCAGCAGATGGATCTGTGTGCTATTTCTCAGCAGGGGAGACTATCGGTTTGGAGTTCGTTACCCGGTGGAATAGACAACTTATCTGTCTTCCCTGATAAGTTTTAAGATGTTGTTGTATTTAAAATATAGAGTGGTACTTTGGAAATCATTACAGTGATAGCCATATCCGTTCTGTAACTCTTATTATAGTTTTAAGTTAAATCTTCCCCTTATCATCATTCCTTGAAATATTTTTGGGTTGCTCTCGTTTCTGGATAAGTTGTATTATTTGATTGTTTCCTTGTTGGCCCTTGACCAAGTTTTGGAGATCCTTGGTCAAGTTTGACCTATTTTGGGACTTCGGCAGCCTGTCGAAGATGAAGCATAAGAAGAAGTAGATATCACGAGATCTCGACCTATTTTTGGGTCCTTTTTGGGATTTGGGAATATGTAATGGGTATGGGATGTCGGCCCATGTTTAGGCCTATTTTTGTATAGTATAAATAGATGTCTAGGCAATGTAAGGAGGGAAAATAGGCATCTATGTGATGTGAGGCTGATAAGCTAAGTGCCAAGTGCAAGTTGTGTTTGTAAATGCTCTGTGCATATTGTGAGAAACTTGTAGAGCTAAGTGCAAGTGGTTGTAACAGACTGAGAAAGGCTTTGTGCTAGACCTGGCTCGAGGAAGGAGGATCCGACAAGGTGAGTGTAGATCTCCTATCCTATGTAGAGTAGGGTTTTTGTGGCTCTATGCATGTAGACGACTGATTGAAGATAATAAAGAAGAAGAGTTGGTGGACGTAGCCCCAGGGTGGGGGTGAACCACGTAAATACTGTGTTATTCTACTCTGTACGATGTTCTGATGTATTTATGTGTTATTTGCTAAGTGCTTGATATAGATAGATAGATAGATCTGTTTATGCTTTGTGCTTATGATGAATTTGGATGTTAGATCTAATATAGGTGAATGTGATTAGTGCTTGAATCTGCTAGATCTGATCCATTTCTTTATGCTAAGTGCTTAAATACATTAGATCAGGGTGAACGCTACGATGCTCTATTTTATCTGTGAAGTAGATATTGGGTAAATAATGATGAAATAATGGTGCTAAGTACTCTATTAAGTGTTATAATCATAGATCTGTGTCCTAGCTAAGGTTGCAGACGCCTGAGTCCTACCACCACCCCTACCTCTACCTCGGGTGAGACTTCATCTGCTTCATAGGTGTTACCGAAAGGGTCAGTAGTTAGGGTTTTTTTGGTGTGATGTTGTAGTGTTGAAACTTGGGTCTTTCCCTATGCCAATAAATGGTTCCATTGCCAGGACAAGGGAAGATTTTGAGATTATTAAATTTATTGAGAACATTGCCCCATTTACCATGCTACTAGGAAAACCTTGGATTGAAAGAGATCAGGACAGAAGGCAAGGAGAAGAAGAAGTTTTAGAGTAGAAGAAGCAAGAGTTAAAAAAATTCATGACTAGAAGGATCGCACACTTGATTGAAGAAAAGAAGAACATATCGAAGCTATTTAACACCAGAGACATGGATGTTGAAGTTGCAAGAACGCTAGAAGATTGAAGTAACTATTCCAGATAAAGAAGAAGGATCACCCTCAAATCTTAGGAAATAATCTCAACAATGTGAAGTACCTATTCCAAAAGAAGATAAGAATCAGAATGGAAAAAGTCCTATCGAGACGAAGCTCATTGGGAAGAAGGCTAGAAAGCTAAGTAAGAAGAGAGCTAAGATCAACAAGTTGCAGAAGGTTCCAGAGGGAACCTCGAAGAAGGAAAATTCACAAAATTGGAGCTTCGCCAGGATATTAGAACAACAACACATGGCACTTCGCCATGGCGAAGCAATATAGTCGTTGGGGACATTATAACCATTAGACCAACGCTCTGAACGGGTAGAAAGACATTTATGGGCAGACAGCTCGTCATCTGATCATTGGGACCGTGCCATAATGGACAGAACATAGTTAATGAAGGCTTCATACCCATTGCAAGCAACCCGTTGCCGAGTTACCTATTCATCCCATTACACCATGCCCCGAGAACACTTTTGAAAACTGAGATTTTGAGCCCGCAGACTAAGTTGATTTTGCACAGTGATCATAGTTCTCTTGCTCTCTATCCCATTACTATGTCTAAGTTACTCCCCGAACCCGAGATTGTTAACCTGAGTGTGTATGTCGGACGAGTTGAGCGCTGCAGAGAAATTTTTTGAAGAATTTTTGATCGACCTCATGACTGAAAGAGTCATGTCGATGTCTACAGGTGTACAAGCATCATCGACGAGAGGACTGCCAGCCTCTCTGTCCACTGCTCGCAGAGCTGGACCATCCCGGCCATCTGATGAAAAGTGAACCAAGCACAGGGATGATCTAGTGAATGCCAAATTGATCCCAACCATATTACCCACCTATATTCCACCCCTGAGCGGCATAGTAAATTGAGATAGCGTGCCCAGAGATTTTGAATACATATTGGTTACGATGTACCTCCCGAAAGGGATACGCACAGTTTGAGCAGACCAAGATAAAATTGCAGCGTTGAAGTTTAGTGACTTCAACCTTGGAGATCGCAAAGTCTATAACATGCTCTCCCCACATAAGTACCTGACCATAACTAAAGGGAAGAATTTGAAGATAATCCCCCAGTCGTGGATGATGAACCTCATGCAGTCCACCCTATTGAACGTCATGAAGATTCCTCACTTCGGACGACACCAAGAGGTGAATTCATGTGTCAAGTTGTTGTTGTCTTGTTACCATGGCGTCTATTTGTGGCTAAAACGTTGTATAACAGTTGATTCGATGCTGATCAGTCGGATCACATGGTTGAGTATGCAAGGACCTGATCCACAAGAGTTTTACCCCAGAAAATCCATGGATCGCACTCTATCACAGAATATCAAAGACACTTACGACAATGTCAAGAAGGGCACGCGAGGCTACAAGGTAGATTCTATCCAGAGTGGTGCAGTGCACCTTTTTTGTCAGTTGATTGCATGGAAGTTAGTGCGAAATAACCGATCCACCCAAGTCACCGGTTTTGTAGTCAACCTTGCAGGGAAGTGCGCAGAAGGCCTTCAGAGGAACTGGGCAAAGTACCTGGTGAACTAGTTGGAACTCGACTGCAGAGAAGCACAGGATCAAGGATACGAATTTCATTTCAGATGGCTATTGATCCTTATATATTTTATTTCCTGGGAGATGTCGGAAGGTACGACCTTCCCGGACATAGAGCCATTTGAACCACTAGCCATGAAGTTCAGTACACTGTGGTACTCAAGCGACATGAATAAACAATGGCAGTCAAATTTTGTCTTTCATACCTACTACAATCAGCTGAAGATAGCCATACAGTCCGAGCCTCGCATGACTCTGAACACTCTACACCGGTTCAGGCCTTTGATGAATTTCAACGCAGATCGACATTTTATTTACATCAGAGCACGCACTGACGAACACAAGCAACAGATTTAACCCTAATATAAGCTGACGGAGGAGGAATTGGAGGTGATCACAAAGGACTGGTCGGTGGACCTCCTTAGTCCAACAGACCCTGCGGAGATATTTGACATCGACACCCCAGAAACAACGCAGGATACACACGAACCAAGAAGAACAAAGAAAACCGAAGAGGTTCAAGAATTAGAAAACGCATCTGTGAAGATTGCTTCTGTATCACCAAAGAAAGGAGGTGATGGCGAATAATTAGATGACAAAGAAGTCGAATAGATGCAAGGAGATGAGGTTGATCCCCTGAAGAAGAGGAAAGTTTCACCTCCGAAACCTTCCTCCTAGAAGAAATCGAAGGCCATCATGACCAAGATGCAGACTGTCCTCACCTCTGATGACTTTGACTTCCTCATAGTAGCCATGAAAGATGCTTCAATGGAAATAGAAGAGAAACAAGAAGAAAAGAAAGAGGAGATGTATGATCGAATTGATACTGAACTCTGAGGGGTACAGCAGGCCCTATAGTCTAGCCACGCAGTCTCCATTGCGCCCGGAGAACTAGAATTGGGAGATGAGCTAGCTCAACTCCACCGCCTAGCCGATACAGTCGAAGTTCGCCTTCGACAAGCACTGGAAGAAACAACACAAGCCACCTAGGATTTGACACAAGTACAAGGAGCACTCATAGAGCAATGCAGTGATGCAGAACATGAAAATATTTCTCTCCAAGTGAAGTTTGATGAAAAAAAAGCACAGCTACAGCAAGAAAAGGAACAATTTCTCATGGAGCAACTCGAGGTAAAAGAAGCATTCAATAGAGCACTTCTCTCTGTGACAGTCTTATAAATCAAGGTAGAATATTGAGTTACACAGCAGGTGAACCAGCTCGCAGAAGCCATCTAGCAGCTACAACAACACATAGCAGATTTGGAGCTAGGCATTGTACCTGAGACCCCACAAGATGTAATAGACCAAAGAGAAGCAATTGCCCAAAGCGCAGTTGAAAGGCTAAAGGCTCTTACACTGGAATGTAAGAAACTCACTAATCGCAGTGCCCATACCTATGAAAAAGTCATGAAGAACCCAGAACTGGAGGCACTGGAGTCGCAGCTCCGAGAGGTGGAGTATCAAGACAAAAAGATACATGCATAGCTGAAGTCCCCATCAGCTGTGAAAAGAATGAAGCGCTCCCAAGAGAAACTCACTGCACAACAACAAATCCATACTATCCATAGTAGAGTTATGGAGATAACTAAGAAACTCCAACCCATACAAGACAAGGCCTATTAATTGTTTAAAGAAGTATAAGGACAAGGAGTAGATCTAGAGCAGGTTATCACTACAGTTGAACAATGTCTAGAGGGACCTATCAACGATGCAGTTATCCAAGAGTTTGTTGAACATGAGGTCGTAGCACAACAACAAGTTGAAGCAGCTCGATCCAAGCTCGAGGCGTTCAAAGTAGAACTAGTTAGACCAGAGTGACTCGGGATGAGTCACAGGTGAGTGTTGGGGGCCTGTTGGCCCTTGACCAAGTTTTGGAGATCCTTGGTCAAGTTTGATCTATTTTGGGACTTTGACAGCCTATCGAAGACGGAGCGCAAGACGAAGAAGAGATCACAGAATCTCAGCCCCTTTTTGGGTCCTTTTTGGGATTTGGGAATATGTAATGGGTATGGGATGTCGGCCCGTGGGTTTACCCATGTTTAGGCCTATTTTTGTAAAGTATAAATAGATGTCTAGGCAATGTAAGGAGGGAAAATAGGCATCTATGTGATGTGAGGCCGATAAGCTAAGTGCCAAGTGAAAGTTGGGTTTGTAAATGATCTGTGCATATTGTGAGAAACTTGTAGAGCTAAATGCAAGTGGTTGTAACAGACTGAGAAAGGCTTTGTGCTAGACCTAGCTCGGGGAAGGAGGATCTGGTGAGGTGCGCGCATATCTCCTGTCCTATGTGGAGTAGGGTTTTTGTGGCTCTGTGCATGTAGACGACTGATTGAAGCTAATAAAAAAGAATATTTGGTGGATGTAGCCCTAGGGTGGGGGTGAACCACGTAAATACTATGTTATTATTCTCTGTGCAATGTTTTGATGTATTTATGTGTTATTTGCTAAGTGTTTGATATAGATAGATAGATAGATTTGTTTATGATTTGTGCTTATGATGAATCTAGATGTTAGATCTGAAATAAGTGAATGTGATTAGTGCTTGAATCTGGTAGATCTGATCCATTTCTTTATGCTAAGTGCTTAAATACATTAGATTAGGGTGAATGTTGCGATGCTCTGTTTTATCTGCGAAGTAGATATTGGGTAAATAATGATGAACTAACGGTACTAAGTGCTCTATTAAGTGTTATAATCACATATCTGTGTCCCAGCTAAGGTTGTAGACACCTGAGTCCTGCAACCACCCCTGCCTCTACCTCGGGTGAGACTTCATCTGCTTCGCAGGTGTTGTCGAAAGGATCGGTAGTTAGGGTTTTTTTGGTGTGTTGTTGTAGCATTGAACCCTGGTTCTACCCCTGTGCCAACATTCCTTCTCAAAATCTCTGAAGGTCTACGCATTCCACCCCTTGCTCTGATTCATCAAAATTTGCACCTGCATAGTTTCTTCGTGTGTATTTCAAATCCTGGGGTTTTGTTATTTCCCTATTATCACTATTATGATATGTCGAGGCCTGATGTTAAATCTTTCGTGAGGCAACGCGGGGTCTTAGTCCGGGGTTAAATGTTCACACTGTGTATAGCATAATACATTGCATGTTCTTTCTTTTTCTTTGTAAAGGATGAATCCACCCTTCTAAAATTTTCAATAAACCCTTGGTTGGTACTCACACATATAATGCCTCCTTAATGGTTATTGTATTCTTGTCTGGTATAGTTAAAGGAATGTGACTTCTATGTTTCTGAATAGTTCACTAAACAAAATACCCTACGACATATAATATTTGATTTTATGGAACTTCTAGGATTAATTATATTTCTTACTGTCATTATCGTGGTCTGCGTGTAATTTACTCAATTTGAATTTAGCAGAAGATTAGCTCTGTATTTATCATTGACTTAAAAATACCCTCTATAATATAGAATAGTCGGTTCAGGAAGGGTTTAATCTCAATCTTTACGTATAGCATTTTTTTTGTGTGTAACATTTACACTACGCCTTCGTCCTACTCGCACAACATGTCTTATACAATTTGTATGTTAAATGTTAGCACTATTGATTATTTCATTTCATAAGCAATTGATTATATGATTTGGTACCAACACTAATGATGGGACCCTGTTGATGAGAGGGTACCCATAAAGAAGTCCTTGGACCACCCTCCCCTCGACCTGAACGTCTATCCAACCATAATGCAACAAGGAAAGGACACGAGTCTTCATGTCATAAGTTGAGTGCCACTCTGGAATACATTTTTGCTATCATTTATCATTCTGTTGGAATTTTCGTTCACTTTATTTTCAGATATTTTACTAATGTTTTAAATGGTAAATCTTTGCAGAGATTTCAACCACGCATTATTTTGGATGTCGGTTCCTATCCTTCATGGAAAAGGCATTCGGGTTCCATGCCCAGTAACTCTCAGACTTAGCCTTCCCAGTTCTAGGAATGAAGGTCATGGTTCCATTCCAATTTTTCATTAATATGTGAATTTTTGTCTTGATTTCTATATCGGTTGGTTGAAGAGTAATCCTATTTTCATGTTGATATCTCTTTGTTGGAAGAGAACACAGTAATTGCGTAAGGTTGGACACACTTGGATTTTTTGGTCTGTTTGGATTTTGTATAACAACTTTAAGGTTTAATCCACATGATTTTTATTCTTGAATACTTGTATTTGGAATCCAAATGTTTTTAAATGAAATTGAATCCAGTCTTAATGGTACTGTGGTTCTTTAATTTTACCTAGGTTGTTTGTAAAGAAGGCATATCAGCCTATATACTTCTAGAAAATATGTTCTTCAAGTTCTATTTTGTTACTTTTGTATTGTTGTGTTTAGAAGCTTCGTTACACTCAATAGAATTATCATTTTCTTTTATTTATTTTCCAGAAATCCTATGAAGACTGATTATACTGTTTGTCTTCCATTATATTTGAACACCTATTGGAATTGAAAATCGAAAAATCTACAAACATGCGTGTATGAAATTAACTTCCAAACTTCCGGAACTTGTATTTCTTCAATTCGAACCTCAACGAAGTTGAAAATAGAATATTTACACTCATGTACAGGTATTAGGTATACATAATT
>JASDQU011311073.1:9856-20071 GCA_032191745.1 Picea mariana | reverse complement strand
AAAATTCGTTCTTTATCTTGTAAGTTTGAAAAAATAACTGTGAAAAAACCCTTAACTCCTAATTTCAGATCAATGTGACCTTTGGGTTGCCATTTAGTTTGAATCCATTTCAATAATTCCTTTTCAGAAGGCCAGATTCCGATAAACTTACAGATTAAAGCGTGATTTTTCATGTAGCCTCGATACTCTTCCAGTTTATTCTCTGGGATGACAAATCGTGGTTTTTTGACTGCTCTGGGTAAACATTTGCCTTTCATTTGCGCTTGCCATGCCGCTCCCAGCACTGGAGCTGTCGCTGGTTGGATTGAAGCCGCAGGGGATGTATCTCCGCTCACTACATTACGGTAGGAGGGGGGCGTCCCTCCTCTCGATGCAGCCGCCATATGGAGGCCAGTCGATTGTGACTGCCTTTCACCTTCTTCCAACTTCAGCGTAGCGTGTTTGTCAAGCTCTGGTACTCTGCATTTCCTGTTCAAACCCTAATCGTCGCTCCTGCAAACCCTAATCGCCGCTCCTGCAAACCCTAGGGTGAATTTTATTTTTATATAAAAAGTGAGGGTGGTAAAAAGGATTATTTAATTAAACTTTTTATTAAACATTTTGGGTTAATACTATTAATCCTCCACATTTAAAAGGCCTTGGTTATTATTAGTGATATGGGTACTAGGAGTTTTTTATGCTAATGGCTAAGATGCAGAGTTAGAAGTTTGAAGTTGAAAGGTTCAGTGGTAAAAACAACTTTGAGCTCTGGAAGCTCAAGATGCGGGATTTACTGGTGCAACAAGGGTTGCAAAAAGCATTGGCAGGCAAGTCAAAGAAACCAACAACCATGAAGGAATGTGAATGGGAAGATCTGGATGCAAAAACTCTTAGTACCATTCGTTTATGTCTGACGGATGAGGTTATGTTTAATATCGTAGGAGAGGATACAACATCAGGCTTATGGAGCAAGTTGGAAAGTCTATATATGACGAAGTCCTTGACGAGCAGAATCTACTTGAAGAGACAGTTGTACAATATGCGGATGAAAGAAGGTACAAAAGTTGTTGACCATTTAAATACCTTCAATGCCCTTATAGTTCAATTGACTAATATGGCAGTTAAATTTGAAGATGAGGATAAGGCTATTACAATATTGTGTTCGTTGCCTGAGTCTTGGGATAATCTAGTCACCTCTGTTAGCTTTAGCTTAGCAAATGTTTTAGATTATGAATCTGTTGTGGGAGCTTTGTTGGCTGAGGAGATGAGGAGAAAATCTAGTAAAGAAACCTCAACTTCAGAGACAATGTTGGTTAGAGGTCGAACTAAAGAGAAAAATGAGAGAAGTTTTTCTCGATCTAAATCAAGACACAAAAAGGGTAAAGCAAAAAGTTGGTACTGTGGAAAAACTGGACATCTCAAGAAAGATTGTTGGAAGAGAAAGGAATCTGAGGAAAACTCTACGAAGGAAGCAAATTTGGTTGTAACAAATTCAGGTATGACTGATCAAGTTTTATCCATTTCTAGTAATTTACAATATCAAGAAGAATGACAGTTAGATTCAGGTGCCTCCCACCACATGTGCTCACATAGAAATTGGTTCATTTCTTACCAATCTGTTGATGAGGGTGTAGTATTTATGGGAAATGGTATTCCCTGTATAACTGTTGGGGTTGGTAGTATTTAAATCAGGATGTTCGATGGTATTGTTAGGGAATTAACGGATGTTAGATATGTACCTGAGCTTAAATCAAATTTGTTTTCATCGGGAGTGTTGGATTCTTGTGGATATAAGTATACAAGTCAAGGTGGAGCACTCACATTGTCGAAAGGTAGTTTAGTAGTGATGAAGGCAACAAAGGTTGATAACCTTTATAAGCTGGAAGGGAGTACTGAAGTAGCATCTAAAGTGACAGATGCATCTTCTTGTTTATGGCAGAAGCATCAAGGTCATAAGAGCAAGAAAGAATTGCAGGTACTGGTAAGCAGTAAATCATTTCCAGACTTAAAATCTATGTTTCTGAATTCCTACTTGTTTTATATCTCTACAAGTTATGATGGTGGTATAAAGGAATGTTGTGTGTGGGATCCTACTTCTCACAAGGTCATCATTGAAAGAGATATAGTATGTATGGAACAACCAAAGGGGTTGATTCAAGATCACAACGGTAAATTTGTTTGCATGCTAGATAATTCATTGTTTGGTTTATTGGTACCCATGTTAGAATAAGCTTACTTTAGTAAATAGATTTGGTTTGAATCTGTTAAGGATTTGTAGGAGGTTGTTGAGATATCTTCTCAACCACTCCCTCCAAATATGAAATCGGTTGGATCTGAATCCAGCTATATATGTAGCTATGTATGTGTGTAACATTGAAGTAATACAAATTATTATTTGTGTGTGAATCATTTGCAATGACTGCTCTTCAAAAACTTAATTTGATATCAGAGCTTGGCTGGGCTTAGCTCCTCACGGAGTACCCAGGAATATGAAATAGATTGAGAGGCTATTCTCTTGTACATAGGTAGATTAGGAGTGTTGAATTTTTTTTATGTGAGTTGTTGCTAGTCAAATCTTTGCCCCTATGTGATTTGATTGTTTGGAACAGTTTGCGTCAATTATGTTGATGGTTGGCCAAACTCCACACCGTGGAAGCCACTGTGACAGAGAAAGAAATGGGACAGTGGAGGTAGCGATAGCAGTCCAGCAATTTCACAGTCGTGGATCTGGGCATTTTGTCCAACGATTCCAGAATAGTGGATATGGATGTTTCTTCTAGCAATTTCAGAGACGTGTATTAACTCTTCCGTGTTTTAAGTTTCTGAGAAGGCAATGCTTCATCTTGCCTGTCATATAGGTCTAGATTTCACTTTGATTTTGTTTCAGGGTTCTTATTTTGTAAACGAATTGGGGTAGACTGATTGATTGGGGACCATCTACCCACAGCTGAAGCCATAGTATGTGTTGGAACGAAAACTTTGAGAAATCGCCATTTCACTGCCAGAAAATTAAAACGGTGCATTTGACCTGTGCGCCAGCATCTGCACGAAGAGCTGTCGCGGAGAAGTCAATCCGTCCCTGCCGCTTTATTTTTCTCAACTGCTGGGCACGATTACCTTGTTGGGAGCACTCTGCGGTCAAAGCTAGAAACAAGTGGAGCATTGTTGAAGACCAATACGACGTGAGATTTCTACCTGATACTTGTTGCCGCCAAGTGGAGTCAGTTCCTGCACAGAGATAATCGTTGCATGTCTGCATGTCTGCGTGGACCAATAAGCATTTGCATCTGGAGCATTGATCGCTAGAGGAGTAATTGGGATAGCCGCATATGGTGTTCTGGGTTCTAATCAAATGCTTCCATTGTTTGTTATCACAGTTGCTGAAGACTGTGCTGGGATGAAAGTCATTGAAGTTTTGAAGTCATGCATCCGTCAGAGTTTTATGTCAAATTTGTTGTTTTTATATTGTTCAAGTTGTAAAGCAGAACCAAATATAGCTCAGAACGATGTAATTCAACCTTGTAGACTCTTGTTGTACTTCGGTGCTCCAAGATCAACAATTACAGGTTACCTTTACCTTGTGAGTTTGTAAGTGTGTAGAAAGGTCAGTAGTTTAACTGATCACTGAAAACATTTCGTACTTAGATCGTTGTCCTATATAATTGTTGAAATTTGCTCTTCGGGGGAATTTCACAGATGGAAGTTGTATCCATAAAATGGTTCAGTATTGAGACTGTCCTTCGGGAGGTTGAGAAGCGTCAGTTTTACAAAGAGTCTCAAATATGGTCAGAAGAATTTTGACTTTAAATGTGTCAGTAGGTAGCTCGAATGTGTGGAGAAGAAAAAGCAGAAACCAGGTGATTGCAGAGTGAGTTTCAGTGCTGAGGAAGACCAAATCAGACAGACAGATGAAAGTTCTAGTGTTGTAATCTTTTGTGTTGTATTGTAATTTGTAAAGTAAGCATTAAGGGAGGGTGTTAGAATAAGCTTACTTTAGTAAATAGATTTGGTTTGAATCTGTTAAATATTTGTAGGAGGCTGTTGAGATATCTTCTCAACCACTCCCTCCAAATATGGAATCGGTTGGATCTGAATACAGCTATATATGTAGCTATGTATGTGTGTAACATTGAAGTAATACAAATTATTATTTGTGTGTGAATCATTTGCAATGATTGCTCTTCAAAAACTTAATTACCCAGGCAAATATACAAGAGGTTTGAATCCTTCATAGTGAGTCAGAATTTTTCAAAAGGTAGGAATGACCATACAGTTTATAGTACATTCACAGTCTTGATGTTATCTGCTGATGGTATGCTCGATGCAAGCCGAAGCATGGATAAAATCAGTAAGAAAATGACTCAGGTGGACAGGACAATTCAGATGAGGGATCAAGGAGCAGCAAAACAAATTATGGGCATGGAAGTACACAGAGATGGTAATGGTAAGCTGTGGTTGGAGTTCAGTATGAATATTGTAAAACTAGTTTTTATCCCTCTTACTTTCCATTATACTTGAAGAAAACTTATAATGGAAAGTAAGAGGGATACATANTATAAGTTTTCTTCAAGTATAGGTCCTATCTATAAAGAAGAAAAGGTTATGTCTCGTGTAAGTTCAGTATGAGGTCTGTTGTATGTGATGAAATGGTTAAGACCAGATGTTTCACATGCTAATGATGTTGTCAGATATGTGACAGATTCACGTGTTGCAGTGAAATGGGTGCTTCAGTGTTTGAGAAGCACAAATGTCACCTATAATGGTTACACTGAGATGGTCTGTGATAATTGTAATGTATATTGTAATAGAGGTGTCTTGGATAGAAGGAGATCTATCACTAAATATGTCTCACAACACAGTTGTGGAAGACATGTTGGAGGTGGAGTGACCCCTCAGGAAATCCAAACTCGTGCAAGTCACACACGCGAGATCATGAAACCAGTTTTATTAAAGAAGTTGCAGTGGTGCTTGGCTTCTCTTGGCTTGCAGAAAAGGTAATGAACAAAATGAAGGAGCAAGGTGTTAGGTTAATTGTTATCAAGGTGGAGATTGTTGGGATTTGGTGACAACGAATTCCTCTAATGATGGATTTGGATCATATTATTCTGTGTTGGTTGAAACTAGATAGACCAAGTTAGAATATGGATAGAGATTGCATTTAATAATCAGTTTCTTGTAAATGTATATAAATACATGTAAGCCCGTAGAGGTAGAACAACTGAGTGAGAGAGACAGAGTAATAACTTGCAAATCTGTTGTAATCTCCATGATCTGAATAATAAGACAACCGATGCCTATGCTTGGTGGACGTAGCCCAACATTTGGGTGAACCACGTGAAATCCTTGTGTTTCTTATCTATGTGATTGTTAATTATCATATGTAAATTGTGTTTTCCGCATTTGCAATTCTAACAACAAGCATATTAGATAAGTAAGAATTATATATTCCAACACTCTCCCTTAATGACTATTTATCTAAATATCTATGTGGTCATATCTTCATGTGCTTCCTCTTGTACCTGCATCTGATTATTGACGTCCATATAAAAAGAAATCCATCTACCGGAATACATGGGTCATCAGCCACTCTAACTGCAATTCTCTAGAAATCCTCTTTAGCTACATGGTTCATTCAACCATTCTTCCTCATACCTCCCCCTTCATCACATCATCATCAACCTGGGTTTTTTTCGGCTTACCCATAACCATGCTCTGGGTTTTCTCAGATTACCCTCAACCATGCACGAGGTTTTCTCGGATTACGTGTAAGTGGTTTTGACCACAAACCATCCTTTACATAGTGGTTTTTAGATTACCATGAATTTTTCACATTATGGAGTATACAATGGCTCAGGTACATAGTATTCTCTAAGACCACTACATCAAAATATCATAGACTTGATTTCACTTACATGTGTGACTTAATTTCAAATAACTTAAATGACATAATTATGCACACCTTCAAACAAAAAAATAAAAAATATCACAACTCATTCACACTTCTCACAATCAACACTATATGAGTCCAACGGAATGGGCACGTACACCTCACTTTGCTATAACACTTCCATGCATTAAGAACAACTTAGATTCCTTAAAACCACCTTAAAACCAGTCGCACCAATTCATGCACTTCTTCTCTTTCCCATGTAGTTGTCCTATGGCTTAGACCTTCAACACAGATTGCAAATGATGGTGAACTGTCACGTAAGATATAACCAACAGATAAATATCAATTGCAATAGGAAATCCCCTGAAGACTTTTCTTAGAAGCACATTGCAATGCCCAAGACAAACTTGACACTTCCAGAAAAAATTAACTCAANGGGAACTGAATTAGAGAATGGGAAGCATCATCTTTGCCATTACGAGTCTCAAATAACTCCCATCGTTGCAACAACAACTTAACTCTATTTGCATGAAGGGTGTGGATAGATGGCTCAACTCAGATCAGCTCTCCTCTATCTTGGTGCATGGTTTCTACAGCAGATCAGGGCCTCGTTCTGGACTTCTCCACGCGTTGTAAGTTCCTTCTCCTTCTGGACGTTTTCGCGATCCACGCTCATTTTACCAGGCCGAGATAGTACAAAGACGGGTTATACTTGTTTTGAATGAGAGGGGTGGTTCTATGGCGAAGGGAAGACAGTTCAAGGTCGTTGAAGAACAAAGGGCTGATCGCTGACGCATTATAGATGGATGCTAAACAATGGGAGAAAACGTTGTTAGTGGAGGATCTAAGTTGGGAAGCCAGAGATAGAGGCACTCTTCCCAAACAGACTATACCAGAAGAGTTCGAGAAATAACTGCCTTGGCTTCGACTGCATCAGAACGAAATGTTGGGAAGGGATGCCCATCGCTCGAAACCTACTTGCTGAAGACTGAACGTCTCGTAAGCCATGTTTCCAGAGGTCGAGGAGAAATCTCCATACAAATAGAAATAGTAGCAATTCTTGAGGCCATCGCATTGTCCCTCCACAGCTTTACAATAATTTACTCTACTTTCCACATGTGCCTAGGCACTCCCGTGAGGCAGTCATGCTTAGTCTTGACGCTTTAATACCATGATAAAATGGAAGAGTAGAGTATAATACACAAATATTCAATTACTTGTTAAATATTAATACATTGGACTCTATTATATAGAGTACACAAGTTGTTATCAGATCTAACTTATTCTAAAGATAAAAGGAGAGGTTGAAATATTCTCTCAACCACACACTAAACAAGGATCTCACCAATCCTACTCTCTAACAACCTCCGCATATTAGATAAATAGTAATTATGTATTCCAACATCTTTATTTACTTACTGAAATATTTCTATGAATTGAATGAGCATTCTAGCGGGCGGTAAACAGTATCGACCCTACTACAGCAGTCGGATTTGAAAGCAATTCAAATTCAACCGCCTGTAGTGGCCTATATTCTACAGGGTAGATATTTGCCGTTTGAGCGGAGAACAAGTACGCCATTGACAAATTCTTCGTGAATATAAAACATAAAACAGACAAATTCGACGTAAATATAAAACAGGGAGAGTACGCCATTGATAAATTCGTCGTGAATATAAAACAGGGAGTAATCGCATCAGACGAATAATTCAAAAAACGTTTTTCTTTAAAGGCGGTTGTCCACACAACAAGAAAATGTATAACTAGCTCTCTTAATTTTGATAGGCATTTATTTCAACGGCCTTTAAGTTCTGCTTCATGAATGCATTGGTGTTTCAGGAAAAGAAATCATGGGGACTCCAGACTTTGGTTTCGCTATTATTGTATTTCTTGTTTGCATATTCGCTGGAGTTTCGGGCTTCACAAACGTTAACGACGGTAAGCTCGCGAGCCCATCTGACTTAGCGATCCATTGGAGCCTCTGTTATATTCAGTTTTCACTACTTCTATTATCTATTATATGCACAATTGAAAAATTTGTCACTAATATCACAGCCGTTGACCAAAGCTCCAAACTGTCTTATGTTTATTTCGGTTTCCTGCTGCAGCTACCATTCTCAAAGCACTGAAATCAGAATGGGGAAACACGGTGCCAAGAACTTGGAGTGGTTCTGATCCCTGCAACTCTCATTGGGATGGAGTCACCTGCACAAACTCTGGCCAAATAAATTCACTGTCAGTATCCCCTCCCTGGCCTGTGATTGTCATATATGCGATGACTGTAATTTCAAGCCATCTTGAAAATTTGAAATTTCGTTGCACAATAATCCTATGTTTTATGGGTTGAATTTCTATAAATGATGTATGGACCTGTTTAATTACGAGTACCTTGGCCAATGCCCCGTCTGCTATGCTATTTTAATTAAGAACCCATAATTAGAGCTTGTTGGTTTTAAGTTGCATCCCACTGTGCCTGTGCATAGTTGCAACTTCCCATACAACTGTATGGATTGATTTTCTATTACTAATTTGGTACCTTGATGAATGCTCAAGTCTGCTTAAGGACCCATATCCACATATGGTTGGTCTTAATCTTAAATTCTGTTATCAATGATCCTTATATAGGAAACTACCAGCCAAAGGGCTTAAGGGAAATCTTCCAGTCGATATCGGTCATCTTACTGAACTTCAAACACTGTAAGTTCATTAATGTCTTATAGACTAGATATATGAATGAATATTGGCAATGTTTATTATAGACTAATGTATTGATAAGTTAATCCATGAATATATTTGTTGGACACCGCAGGGATTTGTCATACAACCAGCTGATTGGAACGCTTCCACAGACCCTGGGAAGCTTGACCAAACTGCAAAACTTGTGAGAGTACTAACCCTAACTCATCATCAAGTTTGAAGCACTGGCACAAAATTAGATTGAAATTGTGTGTAAAATTGATAGATCATGTTCTTAAGTCGGACTGCAATTGAATAGCAATTTCGTGGCGGATTCAGGGTTTTGATCGGGTGTAATTTCAGTGGGGGCATACCAAAGGAATTGGGCAACCTCTTTAATCTTGAATTTTTGTAAGATTATCACTGTACCGTATTAATTCTTAATGTTCTGGATCTTATAGTAGTTAAACATAACCGATGAAATTGCCAATTCTAAATACATTTGTTCTGTCAGGGCTTTGAATTCCAATAAATTTAGCGGTTCAATTCCTGCATCATTGGGTAATTTAGTTAAGATCAACTGGCTAGATCTTGCGGAAAATGAGCTTACTGGAACTCTCCCGGTCTCAAACGCAAGCCAACCTGGATTAGACAACCTCATTGCTGCACAGCACTTGTAAGAAAGATAGAATTCTTATGGTTTATTTGGGTTCCCATGAATGAATAAATCACTGACGAATTTCTTATTGCTTCCCGTTATTCAAGCCATTTCAACCAAAACAACCTTACAGGTTTCATTCCACCCAATCTTTTCAACTCGAGTATGAAACTACTTCACGTGTAAGTGAAACACATCCGTATCTTTCTAAGTTTGGAATGGTGAATATGGGTTAGAGATCAATAACTCTTCGACTATATTTTTTGATATGCAGACTGTTATATAGCAATGACTTTAATGGGGAGATCCCCTCTACTCTGGGACTTGTACAAACCTTGGAGGCCTTGTGAGTATCAAATTTTCCATCACACCATGTACTGATGCATTGCTTTTTAGGTTATGTCTTGCTTTAAAGAGACCGAGTAAAACGATTCGAATATAAAACAGAGTTTGTCTAACTTTATTTGTTATGTTCGGATACAGGAGGCTTGACAGAAACGCTTTAACGGGTACAATTCCATCCAACATCAGCGACCTACAAAATCTCTCTGAACTGTAAGAAGCTTCTTGTGTCTGTGCTCTGGGTTCTAGAATCGACGTCTTCAATTTTGAATAAACATTGACCTGTGGTTCCTTGCACGTTATTTTCATGTTAAATCCACTGCGTTTCCGATGAGGACAATTAGTGACAAACAGTACAAAGCTTTGTAAGAGAGCTCTGAAACCCACATCAAAACAGATAACCAAACCCTCGACTTGAATAATAGCTCGATACTTCATTGCCAGAATATGACTGATCTACTTATAGCATCTGCTTACACTGAAAATTGATTCAAAAAACAGAGGTTAATGCTCCAAATGACTCACTGGTACATCTTGACCATATTCATGTAACCCCTGCATATGCTGATAGTTTAATCAAAGCCAGGAGTGCTTAAGACTCCTATGGAAAAATATTTATACAGCTTTAAAAAAGAAGACTTATGACCCACTTGAAATAGTCTTTTTATTA
>JASDQU011311072.1:15497-26067 GCA_032191745.1 Picea mariana | reverse complement strand
TTTCTGAAATATGGCTACACTAGGATACTCGCCTCAGCCAAGCGCACCTCCTGGTAAGTTCAAATTTAAATTATGAGCATTTTCATTTTTTGATCATTTTCCCAACTCCAGGTCAAGATGTCTACAAGCACTAAGCTTGTTGACAAGCTAGAAGGTGTGGATAACTTCTATGCCTAGAAGTATAGGATCGCACTCATTCTCTAAGAGAATTACCTAGCAAGATGCATTAAAGAAGATGTACCAGAAGCTGTCGATGTTGCAGCTAAATAAAAACACCAAAAGGACATGGTTAGGGCCAAAAGAATCATTGTAGACTCTATTAAAGGTCACTTTATTCCTCAAGTAGCTTCAAAGAAAACTCCAAAATAAATATTTTATTCCCTAACCAGAATGTATGAAGGAAATGGCATCAACCAGAAGATGAATCTAAGAACTCAACTCAAAAGTACAAGGATGCAGAAAGGAGAAACAATTCATGAATATTTCTCTAGAATATCACAATTCAAGGAACAACTAGAAGCAATTGGCAATACTCTAGATGAAGATGAACTCATAATGACAGCTCTTAGTGGTCTCACAAGACCTTGGGATGCGTTCATCCAAACCATTTGTGCAATAAAGGAGGAACTACATTTTGACAATCTGTGGGAAGAATGTATTCAAGAAGAAGCAAGAGTAGCTAACTGAGAAGTAGTGTTATCAAGAGATGAAGATAAAGCCCTAGCTACTCATACTAAAGGACAAAGGAAGAGACATTTTCTCTAGCCTTACAGAAAAGAACTTTCCCCAGAAAGTTACTCTTGGAGATGATTACCAGTACCATATCAAAGGAGTAGGAGAGTCAAATTACAAACTTGATTCAGGGACCCCAATGAAGATGAAGGATGTACTATATGTACCAGGTTTGACAAAAAACTTACTTTCTATCTCATATTTAGATAAGAAAGGCTTCAGAGTTTCTTTCATAGATGGAGAAGTTCTTATGTGGCCTAAAGGAAAAACCATAGAAGATGTAATTGTTATTGGAACAGAAGAAGGTGGCCTGTATAAGATAAAAGGTCACTTAGAAGCAGCCTTGACTCATTCCATTGAGAGTCCATGTGAACTTTGGCATAGAATAATAGCTCACATAAACTACAAGGCATTACCATATGTAAGCAAGGCACTCACAAGTCTACCAGAATTCAAGGTTCACCATGAAGGTGTGTGCAATGGATGTTCATAAGGAAATAACATCAAGAACCCTTTCCTGAAGAGCGACAGTAAAGCATAAGGAGTCTTAGATCTCATCCACTCAAATGTATCTGGCCCAATTCCATCAACCTCCATTAGTGGGTATGTATACTATGTATCTTTTATTGATGACTATTCTCGCAAAACCTAAGTTTACTTTTTAAAATCAAAAGATGAAGTGTGTGGTAAATTCAAGGAATTCAAAGCCTTGATAGAGAATCTCTCTGAAAGAAAGATCCAGATACTCAGGTCAGATAATGGAGGAGAATACACCTCAAAATATTTTATAAAATTTTGTAAATATGTCGGGATCAAGAGGGATCTCACTACTCCCTAAAATCCTCAACAAGATGGTGTATCAAAAAGAAAGAACAGAACTATAATGGAAACAGTGAAGACTATGATCCACGATCAAGATCTTCCAATGCACTTATGGGTAGAAGCAGCAAGAACAAAATTATATGTACAGAACAAATTATCCCATAGTGCTCTTCAGTTCAAAACCCCTGAAGAGATGTTCTTCGGATAGAATCCAGAAGTAAGCCATCTCAAGATATGTGGTTGTTTACTATTTGTACACATTCCAAAAGATAAGAGAACCAAGTTGGACCTTTCAGGAAAGAAGGGAATATTTGTTGGATACTGTGAGGTCTCAAAAGACTTCATAATTTATATACTAGGTTACCATCATATTGAGATTATCAAAGATGTAACCTTTGATGAAGATGCAGCACTCGAGAAATCGAGAAGATACCATCTTGAAGAACTATATGAAGAAGAACATGTAGCTCCCATAGTTGCAAAACTAGTGAGGGAAGTCATAACTTCCCCTGATGAGGAGATTCCAGAAGATCATGACATAATAGAATCTCAAGAACCTCCCCAGATGACGATCTCTCACAAGAGAAATCCATCTTGGGAAAGGGAACTTATTCAATATGGAGAGAAGTATGATGCCCCCAAAGGAACCATGAGACAAGTCAAGAAACCCAAGACATTCTCCAATTATATGGATTTGATGTGTGATCTCTTAAAGAAGGATCCTACTTTCCTTGAAGAAGCCATTCAAAAGAAAGAATGGGCATATGCTATGACAGAAGAATAGCAATCCATTATAAAGAATGATGTATGGGAAATAGTTCCTAGACCAAAGAGAAAGGATGTGGTATCTTCCAAATGGCTATACAAGATAAAACATGTTGCTGATGGAAGTATTGAGAAATATAAAGCAAGGTTTTTAGCTCGTGTCTTTTCCCAAAAGGAAGGCATTGATTATGAAGAGACGTTTTCTCATGTATCCATATACACTTCTATCAGAACCATCATATCCCTTGCAGCTAAGATGAAGTGGAAGTTACACCATATGGATGTGAAAACAGATTTATTAAATGGTGTTATTGAATAAGAAGTGTACATAGAACAACCTCAAGGGTTTGAAGTTGAAGACAGAAAGACACATGTCTACAAGTTGAATAAGGATCTGTATGGATTGAAGCAAGCTCCTATAGCTTGATATGGAAGAATTGACAGTTTCCTAACAAGCTTGGGATTTACCAAGAGTAAAGTTGATTCTAACCTTTACTTCAAGGTTATGAATGATGAGACTATTATATTGTTGTTGTATGTAGATGACTTATTCTTAACTGGAGAATAAAATATCATCACTGATTCTAAGAAAAATCTCGCTGCAGAATTTGAGGTGACATACATATGCCTAATGTACCTTTTCTTAGATCTTAAGGTCAGGCGGAGCCCAGAGAATATCTTCCTTAACCAAGGAAAGTATGCAGTTGAAAAACTGAAGAGATTTGATATCTTTGAGTGTAAATCCATGAATACACCCATGGAAACAAAGTTGAAGCTCTTGGTTGATACTTTGTCAAAGTCGGTTGATGCTACGTTGTACAGATAGATCATCGTATCATTGATGTATATGACAAACACTAGGCCAGATATATGTTTTTCTATGAACACCTTGAGTCAATTTCTGGTAGAACCTAGACATGTTCACATTGTTGGTTGCAAAACATGTGATGAGATACCTTAAGGGTACATTGGATTTTGGTCTCAGTTATAATGGAGATCATGACTTCAGACTGAGTGGATATACCGATTCATATTGGGATGGAAGTGTCTCTGACAGAAAGAGCACCTCGGGATGTTGTTTCATTCTGGGATCATCCATGATCTCATGGAAAAGTAGGAAGCAATCAAGTATTTCTCTCAGCATAGCAAAATTAGAATAAATTGTTGCATGTTCTGCTAGTTGTGAAGCCATATGGCTTCGAAAGTTGTTGACAGGTCTATTTGATCTGGAGATGGAAGCAACCATGATTCTATGTGATAACCATAGTTGCATAAAAATGACACAGAACCTTGTGTTCCATGACAAGTCAAAACACATAGAAATCTGATCTCATTACATTTGTGATGTGGTGCAGAGAGGAGCCATAAAGCTCCATTATGTTGGCACAGATGAACAGGATACAGATTTGTTGATCAAGCCTCTATCTCATTTAAATGTTTATCACTTTCGAGACAAGCTTGGTGTAGTTTGAAAGGACCTCCCTCGAAAGGGGGAGTAGTGTTGATGTCAGCCTCATGCTGAAGATTTCTAGCTTCATGTTGATGTTGTTGAGATGCCAGCCTCGTGCTGAATATTTCCAACTCCGTGTTGATGTCATTGAGATTCCAATTTCGTTCTTAAGATTTCCATCTTAAGTGTAGATGTTGATGAGATGTCTGCTTCATGTTGAAGATTTCCATCTTAGTGTTGATGTTGATGATGCTCTAGCCTTCATGTTGTGATGTTGTTGTTGTTGATTTTTTATCAGCCTCGTGTTCTTATTGATGATGATTATGTATTAGTGTTATACTAATCCATGTTGATGCAAATGATGATGATTCCATTCCAGTTCCTTGTTGTGGATGATGATATTGATGATGAGAAAAACTTTCATTGATTTATAGATATGCCAGTCAATGTTCCAGATGTTGTTGATGTTGTTTCCCTCTCTCTCTCCTGATGATGTTGTAGAATACCCTTCTTGTTAAGGGGGAGTGTTGAAATATTGTAACTGCAAAGAGTATTCTATTTATTATTGAGTTATTATTCATCATATCAATCCCCTTTTGTGGATTTATCATGTCGGGATTTGTACTTGACCAAATCCCCTTTTGTGGATTTATCATGTCGGGATTTGTACTTGACCAAATCCCCTTTTGTGGATTGGTCAAACCCTAATTATATTATGAAAATTAATAAGTCATTCCCCAAGCCTAATTAAAGTGGTTTTAACACTAAGAAGAGAATTTGTCCCTTCCCAATGAAGAGACACCTTTCCAATGCTTGCCAACTAGTATAAATAAAGGAGGCCAGTGCCTCATTTGTTCACTCACTCATTCACTCATCAAGTGTGCAAGTTTGATAGTTGCAGTTGGGAGAAGAAGGAAGAGAGAGGCACATTGCTTAGTGTTGGATATTCTCTAGTGTTTTGGTTTATTGTCTTGGATTTGTATTGTCTATATATATTAAGGAATATTTTGTTGAGATTTCTCCCCCGTGAGGGTTTCCCAGGATAAATTTTGTGTATCTTGTGATTATGTTTCTCTTAGTGATCCTACTTATGCTATTGTTATCTAGTAAATTGAAAAGAAACCTAATAATAGCTCAAAACTTAACAATGGACACTCGTTGGTAGTGGAGAAACACCATAAGAAAAGTAATGATAGCTAAAAGACCTCACTCCAATGGACGCCCTACCCAAATATTGTCTAAAAAAGGCATGTATTGAGGTTAAAAGGAAAGGGGGTGGTAAAGCTAAAACCCACAAGCAGATCCAAATTTGTGAACCCGGGAACTTGTCTACACATTGATAGAAAAGCTTCTATTGAAAAGGAATAGACTAAAGTTAGAGGGTTTCTCAGCCAATTTTCACAGGCTAAGCATGAGGGAAGGAGAAGAGATTCCATTTTCACTCAGAGAATCTCCATTTGTTGAGCACTCAACACACCCTAAAATAATTTGTGAATTTTTTTTCTTTTTGGCTACCACTTATCATTTTTTGAATCAGAGTCAGTATTGTGGGATGGATGAATTTATATTTTTTTATTGAGTAACATGGAATGAAAGGCCTAAAATGTACATGGCTTAAACTTTTTCATCAGTCGTTTGATCGACAATTTCTGGTCTATAATATAGTTTTTTAACATAGCCAATACTTTTTTGGCATCAGCGAAATCACAAATGTGGAAAACCATAACAAATCCTCAATCACCAATACATTCTTGGCATCAACAAAATCTGAGGGTCGGAAGGACGAAAAACAATGACCGACACAAATTGTTGATCGTCGATCATCGATACGTCGTCAGCATCCATAGGATAGGACGCTATAGCCAGGAATGTTTGTTTAAAGAAAGTCACGTATGTCAAAAAATGTTTCTCACGAAGAGGTCAAAATCAATAAGCTACATGTCTTTGCCACGTAAATATTATGTATGATTCTATCTCTTCCCCACATCGTCGTTTGAGGTTCACCCATGTAATATCTATACTTCCATGTCAGCATTTCCACGTCAGTGTTGTATGGCATTTTTAATCGATGTCGAAACTTTTTCCTAAAGGTATCAACGAAACATGTCTAAGGAAAATTGTCGACATCAATTCACTCATTTACTATCGGCAGACTGATAGGTCACCAAATGTCGGGGTTTCTTGTTGAACCTTCATCATTCTACACCAACAATCCTATTCGATCCATGTTTTTGTTCCATTCAAAAGACCTTGTTTTTATTTCGACGCCGATCATAATAGTTTCTTGTAAACACTAAAAGGATTGGTAATTTGATGGGACACCCTTAACTGAGGTAAGACAGGATATGTGATTTGAAGGATAAGTTAAATTCTGGCATAACCTTTTCCACAAACTCGCGCGCTAACCAACAATCGAAATTTGAATTCACTAGTGAAATACGAAGTAACCTACTCCTGTGCCGCCAGCCTGCGTTTCATTTAATCCTAAGCATGGTGAAAATTATGTAATAGATTGAACATATCCCATTTTCTCTCTCGAATTTAATACTTGATGCGACAAGGTAAGTGTAAATTATGTTTAAATTTACAAGATCATACCCAAACATGTTATTTCATTCACAAATCACTTATTCCCTGAAGCAAATGAAGGAGCAAGTGAAAGCGTCGAGGATGTCACAGCGCTCTCTCTGATTTTGATTACCAGTAAGACCAGGTTAATTTCTTGCAAGTAGAGGTAACCATTTAATTTATCATTTATGCACTTGCGATTGGGTCAATGACTCTTGTCAAGATTAGTTGGCTGCTCACTATAACATATTTTTCTTTTCTGCAGGAAAATGCCTCCAATAAATCCAATGATCAGGTGCTCACCTAGAATGCCCAAAAAGAAGGAAGAAGAGGTTGGCGAAGGGTTTACATTGAGCGTTGCAAGAGAATTTTCCCAACTTTCAATGTTTGGCTACACAGAGACAAGCACTGGATCTAAAATGGTGCTCCCACATTGGGGAGACTTGTATAGAAAACTCAGCCAAGAAGATTACCCGGAAGTCACACCCCATAGCAACTCGGATGTCAGAATATTGGATGATCAAGTGTTCCCAAACATCAGGAGATCATGCATGCACATGGTGGTTTTTCAGACCCCAGTTATGACCTGTATCAAGACTTTAGGATGGATAATCGTCCACGTAGACACAGTGAAATGCACTAACAAAAATGCATAGGGAGAATGTGTCGTTGTTTTCCTTCCATTTGAGATACAAAAGTATTATAAACTCAGGGACCCATAGGAGAGGTTAAACACATATTTCGTGGTAAAATTTTATGAGTATCATGACAGAAGCAGGTTACTAGCCTCATGGTGGAAAGAAGAAAAAAAATTAACAAACATAAACATAGGCTGGTACAACACGGTAAATCTCAGAGAACCCTACATGTATCTAATGGCTTTGATTTGCCTATTATATGGAGAAAAGGATTTCCCAAAAATTTTAGAAGCTTGGATGCCCTTGGCATATCCGTGGCGATTTCCAGGAGTAGTTTCAATTGGGGAGCCATTATCTCCAAGCAACTAAGTATTAATCTCCTATAGGCCCAGACACCGAAAGAAGGAGAAGTTTGAATCTTCTACATGGCATCCTACTTGTTGGACATAATCTACGTAAGAAATGTTTTCGCGGGTATGAATTTAAGTTGGCATATTTCTGAATTGCCTATACATGTTTATTTCAGTATATTATGGGAAAATAGGTATAAAAGATTGTATTTCATGATCTTTCATGGGTTCATATCCAGGATATACTTCATTATATTTAGAAAGGAATGCCCTAGGATTTTCGCAGCAATAAAGAAGATGATAGCTAAATTTGGCCACTGGTACTTCGAAGAGACAAGCACCTATATCAGGGTGTTTGGAGCTATTGGTGCACCCCACCTACTCCCCATTCATGTCCCGGATCATCTCATATTGGGAGAGATTTTTTACCAAACCATTTTACAAGGTTATCATGCTTCCCTGGTAAAGGATAAGAAGATATATTTCATTCCCTATGGTTTTCATATAGAGTTTTATATGGTCAAAGACACTGCGCAGGAGAAACACGAAGGGTTAAACCATCTTGAGTATCGGTTCCCAATAGGCCTCTTTTGTAAGCATGGTCCAAAAGGTTTAGTTCCCCAACATGCGTCGCATGTATCCTCCTATTGGTCGTATGCTCATTATAGTTATGAAGATGAAATATTTACAGAGGGCGCCTAGGACTGGGAGGAAGTGATCCATAGAAGGGCTAAACCATACATGACCAAATTCAAAGCAATTTCTATGGATGAGCAAGTTGAGACAATAGAACAGACATCTCAAGAATCCCTTAGGGTAAGAGACGAAAGCAGAACAATAGAAGCAGCAGAGGCACAAAGGAGGGGGATGTTGTTACTGAAATAATCCCAAAGAGATATAAAAACGTCAGAAGAAGATCCCCCACTTAAACCTTTGATGGAACCCTTGAGGATTACCCCGGTCGACACAATCAATCACAGAGAAGAGATAAATGACTCAGAGACAATTCCACTAGAGGAAACATTTGATCAAGAAAACCCCAACCCTATGTCACCATAGATAGGAGCATCGATGAATACTATAGTTAAGCAAAGGATAGAAATAGCATCAAGTGGTACGGGTGTGCCTACTTTCCTCATAGACTTAATTACCATATATGATGATGAGGAAAGTTCAGAGGTTTTTTGCATAACCCCGATACCAATCACAGAACAGGAAGAACCAGGGGAAACATCTACTCCAGCTTCCGATGCTTTGATCCCAAATCCACAGGTAGGAGACTATGAGGCTAGGGGCACTCTGGACACTGAATTTCTCGACCAATTGAGAACATAGCCTCAGAATGATAGCTCCAAGAATGACTTGGGTGCTAGTGAACAAGAAAAAGAAATGCAGCAGCCAGAAATTGACATCTCAATGGTCGAACCCCTAGCTAATGTTGATCCTTTGCCTACTTCCCCACATAGTAAAAAGACTCCACCAGTCGACGAGCACCAGTAAGAGGCAAAGTCACCATAACATACAAAATTTTCCCCTTCCAAGGAACTAAGAGAACCTACCATGGAACATATCTATACGGTAGGAAGCCTAGGAAGTACTTTGTCCTTGGGAGATCAACAGATTCCTGAACCGGTAGATGAAATCGTCAATATATAGGAAATTTCTTATGACAGGAAAAGGAAAGTTCTAATGAGAATAACTACCAAGAAAAGAGGCTCATGCTCAATAGCACACTTCTCATAACCAGAGAGGAAACATTGTTTGACATAGAAAATGCTAAGATGATTAAGTTAATCAAAGAAGGTATGGCTATAATCGATGCTACATTGGACAGGAAAACAAGGGATGAAAGGGAGGTAGCCGCCATGAAGAAAGAGCCAGACCATCTGTGACATCAAGAAGAATATTACCAGAATTAGACACAGGCAATGGTACTCCTGAAAAGTGATTTATAAGAAATGTATGCACAATTCACTAGTGAAACAGATCTCTTCACCGCTCGCATAGCTAATTTCCAAGAAGATACCCTCATGGGGCTGGAAACCTATAAAGACATTCAACGATGGTATGAAAAGGCACATCAATACTTAGAACGAATAGACTACATCAGCGAAGTGCAGAAGGGTCGAGATATAGAGGAGCATGGCATCCGAGTGTTGATGGATAGCAACATCGCCCAAATAAATAAGGAATTTGAACACTGGGTAAGCATGGTCTAGGAACCTCAGCAAAAAATTCAAGAAAGATGGGGAGAGTGTGAAAAAGGTTGGGAGAAAATTAGTCAGGAAATGAGGAGCATTGACCTACTAGATTTTGGTCCACCAGAAGATTTTGTCAATCTGCATGACATAGTTAAACAACATCAAGAGAAAGACCTGGCATGGGAAGAGGATATTTCTCAAATTTCAAGCATGATCTCGGGTCAAGTGAAAAATTTCATGGAATCCCCGATTAAAGATCTTGTACTCCTACAACGCTTAAGTTTCAAGATAATCAAGTATAAGGAACGAGAAATAGAGATAAAGGAGGTCATCTCTACTCTGATGGATCAGCACAGGTTTCCATATGCAAATACATGTGAAGATATCTTCATCAAGTGGTTAGAGTATGAGAAGAATAATCCACTTCCGTAAAACCACTAGATGATCAGAGGAGAAGCAAAACAGATAGATAAATCTGACAAGTGTCATTTTCTTAATTTAGCACAACTTTAGTAGTTATTTTTAGTTTAGTTGTTTTTTGTTGTAAATAAGGGAATCGAACTGGGACAATGGGTCGATGGTTTTGGAGAGAAAGACTTTTTCTAGAATTTTGTAAGAAAATTATTTTTGTGCAAGTTATTTTAATTAAGAAGTTTTGTTTAGAACCAAAGACACTTCTATCATCTAAGGCATGAATGTGATTGGCCTGAAGGGGATTGTCTCTGTCTTCGGATTCAATATTTTTTATTGTATTGAGTAAGAGTTGTTTTTTTAATTTAAAGTTATCTGATAATGATGTAACAATTCTTTTATTCTATTTGATGAATAGAAATCGATTGTGTTAACCTGTGATTGAAAATAGAGCATCGAAAATTACTTTTCTTACACTAGCTTCTTGTCACGTGTAGGTTTTCTTTTCTGTAACTTTTATCTCAGACAATGTTGAATTTCCACTAATCAAAATGGTATTAATGTTGGTTTGAAGTAGTTTAGATCTTCTTCGTTTGCATGCCAAGGTATATAGGTTATCCTAAAAAAACCTAG